>CAEFZX010024125.1:0-29689 GCA_903066825.1 Alfaro cultratus | reverse complement strand
CTTTACTGGAGATTAATTGACAAGATGACAGTGAGTAATAACCACCACCCAGCTAGAGACATAACAGATGCAACATAGACATATGCAGCAAACACATATACAACATAGACATATGCAACATAGGCATATGCAACATAGACATATGCAACATAGGCATATCCATAAAGCACTAAGACCATAGACATCTACCAAAGACACATAGCAACAACATAGACCAACAACATCTACACATGTGACTTCTACTTATTTTTGACACAAATGGAACCCCATATTTAGCAGTTTACGGTCTCAGTGTATTACCGCCATCAACCGGCCTGAGGTGTAATTCGCCAAATTTAACTCATCCTAGCTTTCAAATGCCCTTACTCAATAAAAATAAGGAAATAAAAAATAAATAAATTCTCTCAGCTACCTTTGTGCCCTGTAAATACTGTATAAGTTATTAATTAAAAGAGTTTCACCCTGTCATATCAGCAGTAAAGGCAATAAAACAAAAAATATTATAAATAGTAAAATCTTAAGAACAATATTTAAAGATCTCATGTCTATAATAATAATAATAATAAAATAAAAAAACGGTTGAACTACAGTATTTAGTTGTAATATCGAAAACATATTAACTAAGATAAATGTTGGTTTGGTATTTTCAGAGGTAATATTTGGTCAATTTTAACTGAGATGAAAACATCTGATTTTCATTTGCAGATGTTGTTTACTTTTTCTAAACGATAACCAACATTAGTACTAAGATCTAAATTAAATATATAATATATATAAAAATCAATTAGATGTAAATTGTATAGTTTTTTTCTGGAAATTACTCTTCCAACAAAATGTGTATCGTTTTCCAAGGCTACTTGCCACCCACAATATGGCGGACTCTGTGACCTACACTACTACGTACCAGCCATTTCTTTCAAACTTCAAAGTAAGAGTCAACTAATAGCAGTCCTTCTGTAGATCTGGAGATATGCCAAAAACACACCTGAGTTTACATTACTCTTTCATAATCAAATATTTTACATTTATGATAACGTTTTTTTCACCATGTCCGCTAAATATATAGCCAAATTTATGTATCTAAACTCTTATTTTGAAAACGTGTTGCAACAGGAACGAATCATATTTACCTCGTTGGCATATCCTCCTTCGGGTTTGCCTAGCTAATAACGATGACATAATTTTTACAAATTTTTTCACAGAATTTGGTAAGCATGGGTTTAAGAAAGTCGACACCTTTATACTGTATTTCACAGTTACAATAGTAATAGGAGTTTAATTTTTGGTTTTTTAATGATATATTGAAGTTTACCAGTCGAAGTTGGTTCCTAAGTAAGCTAGCTTCCTAAGTTATTTTGTATCTACAGTTTTAAAAATGCTTTTAACCTGGAGTCAACAGATGTAAAACGTCAACAGCCGTGTTCTTTTTTTCATTCACAGCTTTTAGGATTAATTTGTTGCCTCTTTGCCAGCCTGTCAGCAGAGTCTCAAAGAGCAAACATTTCTACTGGAAAGGGAATGGCGTCGAAAAATGATCCATTTCAATTTCAAGGTGAACGTTCTCCTGAATTCTGTCTTTCAGATTTTAATATCGTATAGATATAACACATTACTACGTAGGTGTTTACTTTTACATAGACTTGATAGCTAAATTCATAATAATTTTTGTCAAAATAAATAAAGATTTAAAGAGCTACCCGCAATTTTTCACATTTTGTGATGCAATCACAAACTGTAGTGTATTTCTGTAGTGAGTGTGTGACTGAGCAGCAAAAAATAGTGCTTAGCTTTGAAGTGGAAGGATACGTGGTTGTAATATTTCTTTACAAAAGTCACAAAAGAGTGGCCTCCATTGATATATTAATTCAATCTAACTTTACCTGAGTACAACCACACACCACTTTATTTTGTAGAATACATGTGCAATATCTAATTATAACCCAAAAACTACAATACATCAATTTATCAGGTAATAGCTCATTTTGTCATGACCTTTTGTATGTCAATGTGCATATTGATTCTCATGAATGAATGATGAGCTGCAAAATGTGCAAACTTTAGTAGGTGCACACTTTCCTGAAAGAACAAACAAGTTGATCTAGATGCTTAACATCTGTCCCTTCTAACAGAATTTGAAGAAGCTGGGAATCTTCTGGAATCTAACAGAGATGCAGTCACCATTAGCATTGAGGATGAGGATTTAAAATCCAAGAGGCAAAGAAGTGCTGTTGGTTTTGCTCAAGATGTTGGTGATGAGGAACCACTCATCAATGAGGACAGAGAAGAGGTCAGACCATGACCCTGTTAATGGAAAATTACTTGCTTCTTGAAATGTGCATAAATCAGATATTTAGATGATAACTATCTTGTTTTTTGTTTTTTTTATTCAAGCTTCTGTCTGGGCAAAAGAAAAATGCTCCTTTCTGGACATTTGAATACTACCAGAAATTCTTTGACATTGAAACCCATCATGTAAGTCATTTTGTTTTGTCCCTGTCTCAGTTTATATCATGAGATTAATTGCTTCAGAGCAAATGTATCTCAAACCTGGTTGAAATCTGACGTGTTTTTAACTCTTACTTTAGGTAAAGGAGAGGATCCTTGGCTCACTGGTGCCGTGGCCTGGAAAAAACTTCATTCAAGTTCACCTTCGTAAAAACCCAGATCTTTATGGTTAGTTCTGACTTAGTTTGCACAGTTGTTGTCACAGATTATTTGTGGTGGCAGGCTGATTTATTTCCTTTTGCTATTCATAAAACATTAAAGTTGTAAATAATGATGCTATAAATATAAATATGTTTGTGTTTGTAGGACCATTCTGGATTTGTACCACTCTTGTGTTCGCCATTGCTATCAGTGGAAACCTATCTACTTTCTTGAGATACTTTGGCAATTCAAATTATAAATATACCGCAGAGTTTGGAAAAGGTGAGTTTAGTTCGAATGATGCTAAACATGCTTGATAAACGTCCAGTTTACCTCTTGCACCATATGTCTTTTCCAGTGAGCATAGCTGCCACAGCCATCTTCAGCTATGCATGGCTTGTGCCCCTTGGACTCTGGGGTTTGCTGCTGTGGAGGAGCAATAAAATCTTGAACCTGGTGTCATACTCGTTTATGGAGATTGTCTGTGTCTACGGATATTCTCTGGCAGTTTACATTCCAGCTGTGGTAAGACCTATAAATATGTTAATTATGCTATTGACATTGTTCTGCAACAAATTGAGCCTTGTAATACTTTGGTGAACCATATTATTTAAAAAAAATATTATTGTCTATGCAATGCTTTGCTAAGGTTTTCTCAAGCTTCATGTCACATTTCAACAATAAACCTCAAGGGATTGAGGTGGTAAATTTACACAAAGTTTTAAGAATTGTTTTTCTATTTTCAGCAACAGCTTCTTTCTTGGATTTTGATCTGTTCACTGGCTTGGCCATTCTAACACATCAACATGCTAAAATCAATTGAATACAGATAAACCTTCCTAATGGTTTGAAAAGGTTTTTCTTTTCTGAAACTTTCTCCAATATAAGCCCAAATCACTGCTTGCTTTTATATAAACTGTTGCTTTGAAGGGGTATGGATATTTTTGTAAGGCACTGTGGCTGCAGATGTTTTAAACAAAATGCAGAAGGAATGAGAAGGTTAAGGGTAAATATTTAGAAGCTGTATTGTTAATAATAGACTTGTAGTAATTAGAAAATTAATACTTTTCAGTGATGCCATAGCAGCTTTTGAGGAAATATATTTCTGTATGTCATAACTCTGACACAGGTTGTTTCAATAACAGGTTCTGTGGATTCCACACGTTGAGTGGCTGAGGTGGCTCTCCATCGTGGTGGCGCTCTGCCTGTCCAGCTCAGTACTGGTGATGACTTTCTGGCCTGCACTCAGAGACGACAACCCCAAAGTCATCATAGCGACCGTAGTAGGCATTGTGCTGCTGAACGGGCTGCTGGCTGTAGGCTGTAAGGTAATAATGCTGGGTTCCGATGCTGGATTTGTGAGCAAACAAATATGGTCTAAGGTTTATTATCTTGATCTGACTCTCTGCCCTCACAGCATTTCTAATTTAGTTCATTCTTTATAATCAGTCCGCATTGGTGTAGATAACAAAGATTGCATGAGTCTCAATTGTTCTCAGTGATCTCAGCATAACCCAGCTTTGACCCTTCTTGTTGTGTCAGTCACATACAAAGCTGTGCCATATTTGCGCAGCTCCTTCCTATGTGATTCTGGGAAACAAATGTACCTGGTAGTGTCAGGTTGTTCCCCTCTTGTCAATGGAAACTTTGACCATGCTTGCTAACTGCTGGGACAATGGGCTGTTTGATGACTTCTTAATGTGAATACTGTCAGGTCTGCAGCCATATCCAATGTCTTGTAACATCCGTGTAATTGCTCTACAAAGTACAGTATGTCTGAAGAGGTAATAAGATAATAGGGTTGTAACAGTCTTGCATTCTTTTCTCTATTAGTTCATATTTTCCTTGCACCCAAATTATAGTCTGACATTGATTGTTGTTTTAACTAGTGGATTCAGTTGATTTTCTTGACATCTTTTAGCATTCAGCTTTCGACAGTTAATTGCAGAGATCAGACTTTGGGAAGAAACCCAAGGTCCAGTATCTAACATTTTTGACTTAAGAATCTAGAAAAGGTAGTTACTCAGTGTAGTGAGAAATGTTCTCCTTTTTTCCGTGATGCATCTAAAACTTCTTTGTTTGTATCACTGTATTCAGTGCTGTGTCTGACATAGTTGATCACATTATTCTAAAGGTGATGCCTGGTAATGTGCTATGCTAAAATGATTCAGAACATATATGACAGACTTTGTCATATGTTAATTAAAAATCTAAAAGAACAAGAATCACATGTAAGGTTCCTCAAGACTTAATTTTCAGGTCAATTTTATTCTCTGTGCTACCAGGACCCACGCTGAACAAGAATAGGCAGCATTTAGTTTTTCTCTGAAAACTTGAGGTGTCTATAACTGTTGACTCATTTGAAGAAGGTTTGAAAACCTTATTGTTCAGTGCATATTTGCCATTGAAGAATACCTCATCAGTTTGTTTTTAACATTGCTTACTTTTTTGGTTTATATTATAATTTTGATGTTTTTTTCTTCTTAAATTATGCTTTAATGTTTTTTATTTTAATTTTTCAATTAGACATGTTTTTAATGTCTAATTGTTTCACACCTTTCCTTTGTTTTCACATACAGCTCTGTAAGTTATTTTGTGTATGATAAACCTGCCTACAGATGTACTTCTTCAGCGAACCAAAGCTCGGACCAGCACATGCCGGTCCCTCTGCAGCAAAGATCTCCAATGGAACATCGTCATGAAGGACCTGCATTCATTTGGTGAAGGTAAACAACAGAGCTAAACAGGCTTATTTCTTAAATATGTTTACTTTAACATTGGTGTCACAATACTTTTTTTGTTATCAACTGTAGGCCTATATTAATAGTACCTATTTTTTATTTGGGTAAAGGATCAAGTGTCTCTTTTTGATCTACTTGAGTCAAAAACCAGACCACAAACTTTTGTCTTCCCTAAACTGTGCATTATTCTGTATTTTTAAATTACAGGTTCTCCAGTTGCATTATTAGAGAGACTCAAGTTCCTGCGTTGATGAAGTCACGGGTGGACTGGATTTCACCGGCACCTCGGCCCTTCCGGATTAAGGCCTTAAAAGCCGACTTGTAACTTCCGTGCAGCGTCATGACCTCTGAAAATGAAAACTGTTCTCCAGTATGTTACTTCTAATGGGATGGCTTCTAAACTTACTTAAGTTAATTGGGGTGTAGTATTACACAGCACACACAATGTTATTGTGGTGGTGATGTCGTTTCCAGCTTTATAGCACTAATGTTAAAATGTAAAAGAAAAAAATTGGTTGGTGGTTGCAGGATCAGTGATATTTCATTGATCTATTTCTTTTTTAAATTTTTATAGTTGTTTCATACATACCCTCTGCAGGTAAAGGTGTTGCATTTTCTTAATATCAAGTGCCCTTAACTATTGCCAAAGCCTGGCAAGATGTAAAAGTAATGTTTGTAAATATTCTATAAATAATTTGTTGTCAAGTTATAGTAAAATCTATTAAAATCCATGTTAATTTGTGTGTTAAATGTTAATGTAGAGGCAAAAACTTTTATGATTTGAGAGTAGAAGGGATGATGGTGGCGGCAGTGGTAGGAGTTCGCCCCGCAATCGACAATGCCCACTCCACTTGCACCTTTTCTTGCCTATCGTTGGGCAAGACACTTCACCCACCTTGCCTTGTGGTGGTCAGATGGCCTGGTGGCGCTGGTGCATGGCAGTTTCGCTATGAAAAAAGTAGATATTTCACAGCAATGTGCGATTCTTGTTTAATAAGACACAAAGTGCAAGACTTGCTTGGTTTAATCTCAACGAATACATCACTCAGGTTTTTGCAGTTGGGAAAGAATGTTCTTGCAGTATCACAGTGTGGGGTTATTGTCCCACTGCATACAGGGCAATTCTAGAGGAAAACCTGATGGCAGTTACTGAAAACTTAAGAATTAGATCCACCTTCCAGTCAGGCAATGATAAACGTACAGCCAGCGATACAATTAAAATGATTGAAGTGTATTAAAAATCTTGACTCATTCAAATGGCCATATGGAAATTGCTGTTTACATTCACAGAACATTCAATTTGACAGATGTTGGACTGCCTGACGATGGTGGTAGGAGTTTGAAATTCCTACTGGTTTGATCCATGCTCCACTGCCTTTGTTATTGTGTTCTTGGGCAAAAACTTTCATCTACCTTGTCTGTTGGTGGCGGTCAGAAGGGCCGATGCCACGATACAACAGCCTCGCTTCTATCAGACTTCCCCAGGGAGGCAGTGGCTACAATACAGTTGCTTGCCATCATCAGTGTGTGAATGGGAATGACTTGATCTCATGTAAAGTGTCATGTAAGTCCAATATCATTTCATTTTACCTTTCTACTTCAGAATATGCTCTACTTTGTATGGATACTTCTATTGAGGGTTATGTGTAATGTGACAAAATGTATAAAGTTTCAAAGTTATTTTTCAAGACACTGAAGAACTGAAGAGTCATTAAAATGTCAACATTTGCAATTACTTGAACTCTTTGCCGTTTTGGTGCACTTTCAGGATTTTAGACTTGAGAACCTTAAATCACCCCAGCTGTCATTGGGTAGCAACGTGACCCTTCTACCAGTGTTAGAAGTTGCCTGTCCACTTCCACAGTTGGACATTTTAAATATTTAAAGGTGAGATTGTAACCAATAGGTATAGATTCAACATTTACAAGAACGTGTCTGACTTTCAAAGCGAATGCAGGTCTTTAGTCGCCATCTGGCATCTGACTCATCCATCTTAGCTGTTGCATGGAGGGCTAAACCGATAAAATCTAGTGTGACAGTTTGAATGACCTGCGGTGGGAAATCTTGAGCCCTGCAATGGACCACATCCGGGCACAGAGCATAGTTCTATTACAGGGAAGAGATTGTCATTAAGACTTTGCCCATTGTTTGCACTGATTAACAAAGGCCAACGTTTTTAGATTAATTAACAAAATAGGAAAAAAATTGGGTCACTTGACACGGTGTCAAAGGGATGGTGGCGCCATAATTAATGGTCATTCTAGCCTCAGCTTTGAGTTACACTGGAGTCTACTTGTCTAACTGATAACCCTTTTAGACGAATGTCACCGACCTGAGTCGCAGACATGCTTGTGGATTCATTAGCACCCCACTAAAGGACTCTGTTTTTCCTTAAAGATATGCAGTAAAAAAAAAAATTTCCTCAGTTCTTGATTTGGAAACCTCTCCACAGGATGGCTTCTGCAAGTGGTAAAGCTGAAAAAGCCTCAAAATTTGAGATGCTGAAACTTTTGGAGAACTGCCGGAAGGAAAGAGATGATGCTTTGCAACGGGAAAGTGCTCTCAGGGAAAAACTCAGGCAGAATGAGACAAGGTTGCGCTCAACCGAGGGCCTGAAACAAAAACTGAAGATCTTGACTGTGGACAACAAAGAGCTTAGAAAGCAAGTAAAGGCTCTTCGGACTGATATCGGACTGGAGAGAAGTCCCAACTTTTCAGGGAAGACCACCAAAGATATAGTCAATGATTTTGAAGAAAAGGAGCGTGAGTGCAACTCCTTAATAGACAAGACCGGGAAACTTAGAGTGACCATTGATGACTTGACGGCAGAGCTGTCCAATGTGACCACCTCCAAGATGCTCTTGGAGGACCAAGTGCAGTCATTACAGCAAAATCTCAAGGATATGACAAATAATCAGCGGCGTCTGCTGAAACTGTGGGACGACAAGAAGACCCAGAGGGAGCAGCTCGCTCTTCCTGCAATTGTTCAGAAACCCTTCACTCACAAAGAAGTTCAAACCGACATGTCCATAAGCTCATACCAGAAGCTCCCACCTAATGCTTTTGAGACCAAGCAGATTAGACAGGATGGAGACAAGGACAATTTATCTTCCTTTGGTAATGGCTTTCATTATAGCAGAAAGAGTTCTGTGCACAATGAAACCTAATGACTTCAGTTCTGGCAGTTCATGCAAGGATGGTAACAGTGACACTTAAGTGAATGATTCAATGATTTTCTTCTGAATTACTATGCTTGATACATATCTGTAACCAAGAGGCAAATCCTATAAACTCAAATATGACATGTCGGTTGAAACTGAGCTGGCTCAAAGAGCAAATTTGTTTTGTGAACAATGACGGGGTTTTTTTATAAGTTGTTGCTGTGTTGTCTTTTCTTTCTTTTTATAAAAAAATATGTTGACTTATATGGTGTAAATAATAGAATATTTTTAGTACACCGTACAATGAAATTCCATAATGGTAGATATGATAATAGCTATTGAGAAGTCAGTGGACACACTGGGACAATTTGTAGACAGAGGAGACCATCAGAACATGATATTCTATGTTTAGATGACATAGACTATCATATAACTGCATATCTATATATATTGCATATATAGATATATAAAATGTAAAACCAATTTATTAGGCTGCAAGAATGTATCAACTTTAAATTGATTAATTTTGAATATTGATGGCATTAAAAACATTTATGATGTTTAACATATTCTAATTTCATTGACATAGAAAATCATCTAAAAGTGGATTTATTTCAGTAACATGAAAGTAACATGTTATTCAGACTATTACCTACAGATTGATATTTTTCCAGTGTTTATTTTAGCTAACTGATGCCTGGGCTTGCAGCTATTGAAATGTGTGATGTGATAACCGGAATAGCTGAGCAACAGTTCAGCCTTTTTTCTCATTAGTCCAGGTAAGGTGATTGTGGCAATGTCTCTGTTTCACGAGTAGCTTAACACAAGGAATGATATAGTTGTAGCCCATTTGGATGCCTTTGGAGGCCATGACTCCACACTTTATGAATTTTCCCAAATGGTCTTTAAACCAATGTGTGCTATCCCTGTTTCTTGCACACCTTTCTCTACCACATTTTTTTCTTCCACTCAGCTACTAACATACTCTGTGAAGAGCCAACTTAGTAACGGCTTTTTGTGTCCTTCCTTTCTTGTGGAGTGTGTCATTTTTACCATGACTGTTCAGGTAATAACATGACAGTAAAAAGCATTTCTGTATTAAAATATTTTTATTGGTCTTATTTGATATCCTAATTTTCCAGGATATTTTTATGAGCTGTAAACCATAATCATAAAAATTACCGTAAATATACAGTGTAATGAAACTATATTAAAATTCAGTTTCACTTTTTGAAAAGAATTACTTAAATAAATGACAATTTCAATTAAATGCTATGTACTGTTGTACTTTATTGGAGTAAAAGTAGCGATGGGTAAGTCGATGCCAGGCCAAATTCAGTTTTAGTTTCGGCAAGATCAGCTTGAGGTTGCACCGAGGACGATTATGGGAACCAAAAGAGACATTTTTTGCGGAGCTATCCAAACCATTCGGATCCCAGAAAGTTGTAGGAATTTCCATTGAGCCATTGCTTTCGTGTTGATTTGTCTTGATGCCTTGAGTTGAGTTTTAGTAATGTTATTTTACTGCATTTTCTGTGGACTGAAACTAAAACCATTTTCACTATTATTTAAGTGTCTCATTACGTGTTACCTACACAGCACTGCATTTATGTAGAAAAATATATTTGAACTAAAACATTTAACAGGCAGTAAAACGGGCAACTTTTAATCGGGGTCCTTCAGAAGTATCTTGAATGCATGTGGCGCGATGTAGATGATGTGGATACCGGAGGCTAAAATAATTTGACAGCCCGAGAGCTGAAGACAACTTTATCGCAGAGTGGAGTAATTTTCAAACAAACATCATGTTTCCTTCAGAAACAAGCTGCTGGTTTATCCGCAAGGTGAGTTCTTTTTGATAACAGTTCACTTATAGAACTACAAAACTGGATCGCTAAGCTAAGAGGCTAACCTCTACCCCATTTGTTTATGCTAGCTTCTTCGAGTTCAGTTTTATAGCTTACTGTTTTTAAGTTAATTTTGAGTTAATTTATGTAAAGCAAATAAATAAATAAAAAGCAAGAGAAATACGTTCTGAATTATTTTAAAGAAATTCAAAAGTTGGGAGACAAAAAGTTTGCGAATGTAATGTTAGCATTGTCATATTGTAGGAAGATTTCCATTTATACTAGCGGACATTAGCAAAGACTTATATGTTTACTAGTGCCTTTCTCGGTTTGGTAAACATAAAATATCAAAAAATGTCAGCCACAAAATAAAACGATCTAATTTCGCGAGTTGGAGCTTTTCCAGATAGATTTCAGAAGGTACAAGAAAACCGGCGTCCTGTGTAGGTTGTAAGTTTTTAATGACGCTTATCTGTACAACATACAGTCAGCAGGGTTCCTCTAAACGCAGACTTTAAACAGCACCTTTGTAATAAGCAGAGCATTTGAAAACTAATTGAGAAGTTGCGCTCCTGCATTGTAGATTTCCCCATTCAGTAATGGGTGGTAGGTTGATTTATAATGGAGAACAGAAATGACCGTCATTGTTTTTCTGGGTGGAAATTTCGTTTGACAATCAGCAATGTGGCAAGTCAAAGCATTCAGGTTTACACTAAAATAAAAAAATATTAGAAACAGAACTGAGAACAACATAACATAAAGTGAGGGTAAATTTACAGCATAACAAAAACACTGTGGAGTTATTGAAAATGGCATAAAAATAGACAAAATGTATGTGCATCTTTGTACATAAATAAACAATAGAATATTTACAAGAGGTGGAACAAACCTAACAGCAGGGATGCTAATCAGAGAGTAAATATGGCAAGTTAGTATTTATTTGAGGAAATTAGCTACGTTTTGTAGCATAAATGTTTTTTGTTTTTTTTGTTGGTGTAATACTACTGCCTTCTCTGTTCAGGTCATTTGGTGGAGAGCTGCTGCCAGCATTGCCTGGTCTGTCCTGTTGTTGCCGCCCACCACGGCAGTTTTTGTGTTTCTCAGCAAGTTCAGTTTTCTTCACCCCATTCAGACTATTTCAGGTCAGTCGCCATGTTGGTTGTGCTCTTTGACCTGTTTATCTGACCCAGTTGAAAGTGTGTTTTAAGCAACAACAAAAAAATTTTCTTGTGATACCAGAATGCCTGTCTCTGCTGATGAGTTCCTGTTTGATTTTCTCCTTCATCCTGCTTGGTGGAGTGGTCATCATAGTTGGGTTCTTGAATTTAGAGTACTATACAGGTGAGTGGCAGAGAGCAGTAACATTGTTTGGGTTTTTTCTTTGTAATTGGGACTGAGGCTTTTTGAAGCTTGGTTTTAAGAGAAAATAAAGAACTTCTTTGCATTTTAAATGACATTTTTATATTTGGTTATTGCCTACTTTGACTGAAAATACACAATAAAAAGATTTATTTGCCATTTCTATAATTTTTTCTGTTAATTTTTTATGGATCATTTAAGTGCAATTAAAGAACTAGCATGTTAAAATAATTATCACTTCATTATTTTCAGTTTTTTTGCCAGCCGATTCTGTCCAATTGTTGACATATCTTGTATTTCTCTGTATCTTTAGTTATCCCGACTATTGCCTGCTCTAAAATTGCATTGCTGGGTCAGCTGCTTCACCCTCGCCAGGTTGTCAACTCCTTTGCCCACCTCCTGATGGGAGTGATTGTAGGTTGGTGTTGTGCAGTCACTGTTGGTAACAGATATGAGACACTTGGGTGCCCGTGTAAAAGTAGCGATGGGTAAGTCGATGCCAGGCCAAATTCAGTTTTAGTTTTCAGGACTTTTATCTAAGTTTAATTGCTTCGGTGTCTTTTCATCCTCGGCAGTGTTCCTCAGATGGGGCTCAATGAGTACCACTTTGTCTTTTTGCTGGCTGGAGCATTTGTCGGTTTCTCTCACAGCCTCCTGGGAGTTATCCATAACATAAATTATGTTTCCTTCCATGCCGTTCAGGTAGGGGACACGAATGCCTCTTAACCATGCTGTTCAGTTTTCATACACTCGTCATTAACATGAATATGATCTTATTTATTGCCTTTAATAATTTATTTGAAGCTTTTTGCTTAAAGCAAAGAATGATGGAGTAATAAACAACTGAGTTATTTTTTTCTTTTTTTATTTTGTGGATTGTTTCCAACTCCAACGGGTTACTGGAGTTGAAGATATTTTTCTTCTTGGCAGAAGAGACAGAACTCCTTTTAGCAAAAGAAAACCTCATATTTAATTTAGATTTATGCCCAAAGTTCTTGTTTACAAAACTTGTTTAACTTGTTTGTTGCAAAATGCTTTGTATGCATTCACATATGAAGGGAATAGGAAAGATTTAAGATTATGATGGGTGTAAACATCTTACTTGACTTACAGCCTTAACTCAAATAGCCAACATTAATCCCAAGCTAAACTGATTTCTACTTCTATACTAACAGTCCGCCTGTTACTGTTTCCTCAGCAATACAAATATCTCCACTTTAAAGGGTCCCTGCCCTTAGTTCTGAAGTGCAGCGCCATTCAAGCATTTTACTCCATCAGGAACTTCACTGTTGCTTATTTCTTTCTGGGTGAGTGACTTGTTTCTTAAAGAAATTTTTCTTTTTTTTTGCACATTTTGATAGAAAATGTTTTTTTTTCAGGTTATATCCCAAAAACATGGATCTGCAAAACTCTGAATCTTCATTTGGACAGGTATATGTTTTATGCATAAGTTCCATAAATGTTTTGGGCCTTCAGAGCATTGAGGAGTTGAATTAGCAATGTTGTGTTTGAATCTCCTCTTCCTCCTCCAGCTCTGTCCATCGTCTGGACAGCATAACCGGATTTGTGGACCTGTCCCTCCTCTACCACCTCTGGATCAGCGCCACCTTTCTCCTCTTCACCTGGTACATCACATTGCTGCTCTTTAGGATCTTTGTCACAGAGGTATGTGAATTGATTGAAATGCTTTTTTCCAAGTCAAACCCAGTAGAAGTGACTTTATATTTATCTGCAATGGTTTGTTCTAAGTATTACATGGCACTATGTGATATAGTAGACTTGGCTTTGACCCAGTTGTCTTGGCTTGCTCCCTTCATGTAAAATACAAATGCACGCCATACATTTCAGTTATTTGCAAAAATAAATAAATAAATCAGAGGAAAGTTTGTGCTTGTGAAGTGTCAATGTTGAAAAATTCAAGTGGTATCAATATTTTGCAAGCCACTGGCAGACATGTAAAAACATTGTGGATATATTTGTATATTTTTTGCAGGTGTACAGTTTTCCTGTGCAACCAACTTTTACTGAAGATTCCCACCAGTGTCTTCCCAGAGTTCTCACTGACCAACAACCAATGATCTTGAAGGTATAAAAATCGACTCGCAGGTTGTTGCGCAGTCATATTTTTATTGTTTGTTTTCTGACTCTTGTCTTCTTCTAAATGTTAGTTCCTAGCCCTGCAGGACTTGGCTCTGCTGTCCAAACATTCTCCATCCAGACGCGGTGAAGTCTTCAGTCTCAGCCAACCAGGTCTGCCATGTTTTCCACACGCAGAATAATTCTTTGTGATATTTCATTCTTTTATTTAAGTGCATATTGATATCCAGTTTGGCTTTCAGCGGTATTTTTTCCGTCTTTTCTAGGTGGGCATCCTCATAACTGGAATGCTGTCAGTAGAGAGTGTCTGGCTCTTATGGCTGATCTGACGCAGAGACTTGTGGCTTATCATGAAACCGTAGCAACCAATGGGAGGGCCAAATCTCTGTCCAGTGGCAGTGAAAGGAAGACTTCATCTGACACATCATGTAAGTTGCTCACAAGCGTTTGATAAAGGTGATGCCTTTCAGATCACTAAAGTTTAATATTTTTTCTTTACCTTAAAGTTACCTCTGGTACAGAAGACCTGGTTAGTCCAAGACCAACGTTCCTAATCAAGACTCCCGCTTCGGTTTTTGCCCGCTCTTTTGCCGGAGGTCCACACAGCCCTCTGACGGCACCATTCACACCCGACCTGGACAGCCCCTTTTCCTCCCCCACCTTGCGGCGGCTCACTGGTCCGGTGGATCAATGCTCGCCGTGGCACGGCTCGGTGCAGAGCCCACACATCATGAGGCGGGCGCCCAAACTCTGGTCCACCTCCGCAGGTTAGAGGAGGGTTAAACAAAGGCCACACCTCTTAATCTCTTAATGTTTAGCAGCAAAGCAAGCCATACTTGTTTACTTCTGATGTTTGCTTATTTTGGACCAAGTAGTAGTAAGTAATGAGAATATTTGTCTTTCCAGAGTCACAGGTCAGCAGCAGCCCATCACACTCTCCAGCCTCGGTTCCCAGTCCCAAACAGGAACCCACCAAACCCAGTTTTCTGGCCCAGTTCCTTCAAAACAGAAAAGAACAGGTACTAAAATGTCACAGTTATAAGTTTGCTACAGTGCCTTTCAAAAATATTCACCTAATAATTTGATATTTTGTTGTTTAAAACCACACATTTCAATTAATTTGATCAGATTTGTATGTGCTAGACCAACACAAAGTATTGCATAAATTAAAGGAGAACAGTGCTTCCAATGTCACATCAACTATAACCAGTTAAAACCACCAAAAATTAACAGAAGCAACACTTAATCAGACAATACATAATTATTAACTTCAATAACCTGATTAACCTTTAATATTCCTAAACATTTTTTTTTTTGAAAATTAACTTAATTTTAAATATGTTGTTTTTGCTTAAAATATTCTTAAAATATATTTTAGAGAATATAAAAGAACAATTTGGATTAAACTTCACTGAAATTGAACTGAGTCTTTTTGCTCTTTCATTAAAGCGAGAAATGTTCTGTGCTGGTTATTGGGATGAATCACTATTTTTTTTAATTATTATTATAACTTTTCTATAGTGCCTTTTACATAAGATCCCAATTAAAACATTGAAGTTTTAAACAATGAAGGGTTGCGAATTCTTTATCAAGGCATTGTATGAGACTGTCCAGCTCTGCACTTCAGATTTAAGGCTTTCTTTACTCAAACTCTTTACAGAGATCATAACTATAAAATAGTTTCATGAGGTTTCTGAATTAGTAAAAGTGTTGACACCAAATATACAAACACCACATTGTCAGTAACGGGTTTGAAAATCATGTTTGGTTTTTATTTTTACTGGAAATATGCCTTCACATTAAAAAATTGTCTTATTTGAGTGTGATCACTTGATTTAAGCTCTTTTTCTGTTTGAAATCAAAACATTTCTGAACTTAATTGTTTCTCCCAGGTTAAAAATTTCATGGCAAAGCGGGTGCTGATAATGTATTTGTTTAACAAGGTAAGGATGTGTGAAGCATGTGCATGTACACCGAGGGGCGGCTGCATGCTCTTATCTGGCATCACAGATCTTCATTTGTTTCTAACAAATCACTAATCTACCTTCTGGTTCTGGGCCTAATCTTGCCGGCATTACTAATGTAGCTCTTTTCCATCTAGCTGTTACACTGAGCCTGGCTAATTATCTTGAAAGCTTGGATTAAGGAGTCATGTAACACATGCTTTGAAACTCTTGCTTGATGATGAAACCTGTGTTATTTGTGCTTATCAATTATTGACGAAACTTTGCTTTTCTAATCACGCCGGGACTTTTGTAGCACCAGATATCTGTCAACATTGCACAATTGGTGGTACTTTGTCTCTTGAGATTTATGCTTCTTCCTCTAATTACTGCAGCATGTAATGTAGCCCATAGATATGTGTCCAAATAACAACTCTTGAATTTACAGCTGTGAACATTTAAAAGAAACCCCGACTAAGATGGCTTATGCACTTAGGTTCTCTAAAGACTTTTGCGCTGCTAAAATATAATGTTCATAAAATATTTAAATGATTTAAAATATGCAGTTTGACATATTTTGAACCAAAGAACCCAAAATTATGCTCGGAAGAATCAGATATATTTCCATACAGCTACATCTTAATAGATTAGAATTTCATCAAAAAGGATATTTTATTTAACATTTACCCTTAAAAGGGTAGTATTTTGTATTTAGAAGTGTATATTTGAAAAACTGAAGTTTTTTAAAAACTTTATAATTTTCTCTGAAAATGATAATGCATTAAACAAAAAAGATTGTTTTTGTTTTTTTCCCCCCTGCTTTGTAATGCTAAGTTGTGGACTACACAGTGTTGAAAGACTGATGTAAAAGTTTGCTAAAATGTAATTTATTTCTTGGAAATGCCATTTGAGATGTTATTTATTTAACTGGTAAGTACTGATGAAAAACTGGCTTAAAGACTTTATTCAGTTATTGAAAAACTTTGCAATTTTGAAACCATAATGTTTTAAAACTGTGCTACCTGCCCATGCTTCATCCATGCAGGTGTTTAAAACTCAGCCCTTTAATGACAGAAATGACATGGCAAAATGTAATTAAGACTTCAAACAATTAACTTTTTATCGATAATCTAATTTATTGGGATGCACCTGTAGTCTTCAGAGAATCTTCTAAAACATAACAATAAGACATCTAATCTTCAAAATCATAATCGAAAACACTTGAATTGCCACCAGAGCTGATCTGTGAAGCCGTATGGGTCTCATCAGTCGGTGTTGCATCTTAAAGACAACGCTCACTGACTGATGTTTTGTCCTGCAGCTTCCAGAAGCCTCCAGTCAGGCCCTCTTCGCAGACAGCCAGGCTCACATCTGGGCTTTAGAAGGTAGGACGACATGTCTGTGTTTCCATCTCGATCAGATGGAACTCATTAGTCCAGCATGTTCATCGTTTTCTCCTGCATCCACCCTGCAGCTCTGTCATACCTGGTTCAGGCCTCCTTCACAGAGGACCAGTTTGGGGTTGTTCAGACTACATTACCCAGCATTCTCAGCTCAATGCTGCACTTACAAGAGGTAAGTTGACATGGTTTAATGTGGCTCATTATAAGGTAATTTCACTGAATGGTGGAAATTCATGGAAAGAATTCTTGATGCAAAATGCTGGTCAGACTCAATACTTTGTAATTAGGAAGGCTTTTTTTGTTTCACCTCAGCTCAACTACACAGGAGTTTGTCATTTATTAGTACACGAGGTATTTGAAGGTTTGAAAAGATATATATATATATAAACTTTTGGCCTACGTCCCATATGATTTGTGTGGTGAAGAAAGCAGCCGAGTTATGGTTTTCTTAGTTGCATCCCTCATATTTGGTTCACTGGAAGAGTGTATCCAGTTTAATGATGGTGTTGGACTCAGACTAATTATTTATGTTGATTCATTTCTAATTTTTGATGTAGAAATCGATCCCATGAGACAACAGCTTTTAATAATTAAAATGTTTAGGATTAGAAAGAAGTAACTTGATACATAATTTGTGTAATGTAAATGTAAATATTCATGAACTTTAGTATCGTAGAGCAAGTTTATAAACTGCTTCTAACTATGATCAAAATCACCAATCTGACAGTAAATATTTTAAATTCTTACATGTGGTTTATTTGAATGTCCTACATGTGATGAGCCCCAATGTGCATTATTTTTAAAATGCCAGCGGAGGCGCCACTAATTCCTTCCCAAATGCTTCCTGCGCCGCACGTTGGAAGCCGTCTGGTGTGGAGAAACAACAACTTTCGTACAAAACTGAAAGTCAACCACCTGAACGTTCAGATTTAGTTTTACAGGAGTCTCTCTTCCTATAGATGAAGCCCAGCTATGTGATTGTTTTTACTAAATGCTCAGTGTGATGCAGTCATTTTTCTGTTCCAATTTATTAAACGCTGGTTTGTTTTACCTTTACATTAATGTGCATATTCATATTACTTTAAGTAGAGATTTTAAGCTAACTTTCTTGACTATATCACTATTTCAATGAAAAGTTAACAGCTTCGTCCAGAGCAGCCAAATTGCAGTTTCACATGTTACACAGACTAACATTTGTTGTTGCCTTTTCACTTCTAGGCTGTGGATCGACACTTTAAGCTGCCTCATGCTTCCAGTAAGCCGGTCAGGTCCGCCTACAGCATGGAGGACTTTACCTACAAAACACTGCGCTTTGCTCTCAGAGCCACACTCAAGACTGCCATTTACAGGATAACTACCACCTTCGGAAGTCATTTAAAGTAAGCTGTGCTTGATTTTAAAAAAAAATACAGTAATAGATTAATTTATCCTCCTGCACACTCTGATGAAATCTTTTTTTATTTTTTTATTTCAGTGCTGTCCAGATGTCTGCAGAGCACCGAAAAAGATTGCAGCAGTTTCTGGAGTTTAAAGAATAAGACTCTGCCCTGGTTTCTGCTGCTAATGTTTGTTGTTGTGGGGATTGTTGCTTGTTTGAACACAGACTTAAAAGAAGTCAGTGAAAGCCTGATAGTGCCTCCTGGAGTATTTTCTCAGCAAAAAACACAGACTGTATTAGACATTTTATCCCGACTCCTACATGCAGGAGAAGCAAACAAGCTGCAAACTGTAAACAATGGACTACAAAAACCTTTGTACACTCAGGTCCTTCAACAAAAGGATTGTGAAGAAAAAATATGATTGGTTTTGAAGCCTGTCTTTGCCAAAGTTCTTTCTGTGTTCATCTTTCAGTAACCCCCTTTCTTTTAAGAGTGAGTGAAACTGCAATGATTGACAGAACCTGTTTTGAAATTGTCTAGTTGTCTAAAACCTGTTTAGTTCTGATTTTGGAGTTTCCTTCCAGTTTTTTCTCAATTAACACTGATCAGATCTCTGGGTTCATACATGTTTAATGTGTTTGTGTATCAGGAATTTTGCTAGATGAGGATGTCCTGTTGGATTACAGTCACATTTGATGCAGCTCTTTGAGTGAATGTTTGTCACTGCTATTATGAATTTGATTGTCCACTCTTGAATAAAAAAAATTAAAAACTAAGATTTATGATGAAATTAATTTTGAAATCTTAAAATGAAAATGTACAGACCTTCTTCCCTTGGGATCTATAATTCTAGGGGAAACAAATTTGATGCTCACCCATGTTAACCAGATATATTTTAGGTGTAAAAACAGGCTATTTCAGTCAAGAACTTTAACATTGCTAAAGTTTTTTTCTCTCAATTACTGTCATCTTCAGATGTCTATAAAGCCTTCAGATAAAAATCCCATGTAAACATTTACTGCAATTTCTCAAAAATTTGTAATTAGTGTCTTAGAACTTTTGTCATCCATAATTTGTACTGTATATAGAATACAAATATTTGATTCTCTCAGCCACACTTTAAAATGGGACATACAGGAGAACATGCCTTTCAAGTTAAATCTTAAATTGTAAGAAAGAAGGTGACAAAAAAATCATTCTGGTGGAAAAACTTCAAATTTCTAACATGAAAAGAACCTAAATCTGAATTTATTTTAAGGTATATATTTATCAATATACATCTGTACTAGTACTGACCATTTTTGTTCTAGGACCAGAGCAATGACAGACCACAAAATGACATCAAGAGCATCTTTTTCTTTATTGCACAAATTGTACATATTTCCAAATAAACCAGTAGAATGCAATATTAGGCAGTGGTGGGAAAAATAGTTTAATCAAAGCCTTTTCTTTTATATGTATGCAAGATGTCAAAAAATAGCACGTGGGAAAATCTGGAAATAACTGTTTGAAGTTATGGAACAATTATCTGAACAAGAAGAATCAAAGTTGTAATACTTGTAATGACAGCTGTCAAGAAACAGACAGAAAAATGAACAGGTCAACGTTTTCTCCTGTGGATTTTAAAAGTATTTTTTCCTCATACAGTATAGAATATAAATCTCTGCATCAATACCAATCAAATGTTTAGACTTTTTTTTTCTCCTTTTTTCTGAAGTCAAACAGCATTTGCTAAATTTTTTTTGCTTTTTTTCTTTTTTGTATTTTACAGTTCTAATATATATTTATATATATATGTACATATAAATTCAACTAACTACGGTTCTCATAGAAAATGAGAAAAGCTCGACTTTATCGCTCTCACACAGCAACTGACTGGCAAGCAGACTGACCCAGCCGCTCACTCTGTCCTCATCTTTCAGCCAGTGTTGACAGCGCAGACGGGACTTATGTGCTGAGTGCATAACCAAAGAGCCTCCAACCTGGGTCAAGCTTTCTTTTCAAGAGTTCAGTTTAGACTTTCTTGCCAAAAGCTTGAGGGATTCACTTTTAATGCTCGAGCACGATGCTTCAACACAAAACTTGTTCTTTACAGTAATGGCAAGAAAGGATAAGGTGTGAAGGAACCACTGAAATAACTGCAACCTAGATTAGTCTGTTCTTTCTTCACTCATAGGCAGTGTTTACATTTTGACTGATCCAGGTTGGGTCTGGTGCTTTAAAAAAAAAAAAAAAAGAGGGAAAAAGCAATCACATAATCCCCCCTGAGAGGGTAAATTCACCTCTGATTTGTCATATTAATCAAGAAGTGAGTTGAAGCTTTCCTGTCACAGATGAGTTTCAGCTTGGAGAGAGAGAGGAAGAAGAAAACGAAGGAAACAACCTCTTCTCGGTCAAGAATCACTCAAGTGCAAAATATCCCATCTCAAAAGGGACAAAGAAAAATTTTAACTCCGCTGCTGCGTTTCCTATGACAAATTCAAGATGATAGCTCCTCCATCAACAAGCTCACTAAATCGTCCCTGATTCAAAGTGCAACCAGTAGTGACGAAAAGAACAGGAAAGCACGAAGATAATTATGTAAAAAAGAAAAGAAAACTACCGCCTCAAACTGCTCCAAATTAAAAACAAACAAGCAATTATGAGACTGGGGTTAAAGCGGAGCTCACCCCTATGCAGTCTAAATCTTAAAGGGAGTCACATTTAGGGGATAGTTGAAGGTATATGCCTACATCCTTTCCTTTCTGCTGAACTCTTCCTCGAGAGCAGGAGTTGTTTAACCCAGATTGAGGTTATGGGTCTGCTGGTGATGTAAAGCTCACTGCACATCGCCCGCCTCTCGCCACATACAACTTTCTGAGTCTACGTCAACAGCACGTGGAGAAACAGGGGGCCTCCAAGTGGTTCAGAAGGTCATAAGCGCTCACTAAGCCTGTGTGCACAAATTCCCACTAAAGAAACAGGATTGTGGAAGTGTCGCAGTCTACAGTCGGCGTGTGCACACATCGTCGTCGCTCTGCTTCAACAGTATAGTACGTTAAGGTAAATGTGTCTGCTTGGTTGCGTTTGTATGCGTCTGTGGCTCATGCCAGTGTGTCAATAGTGCTTGCCTATGTGCATCAATTCAAGGGCAATAAATTGTGAGTATCAGTTTATGTATGTGAGTGTATGTCTGTTTGTCCGTGGCTCAGGATGACATGCACTGGACGTGGTCGGGACCGCCGTCCTCTTCGTCAGAGGAATCCGGAGAACTCCAGGACTCGTCGGTGTCTGCGTCTGCTCCCTCACGTCGAGCCTGCGTTGAGACGGCATTATTTTCACTGAAAACAATGCTGCTGCCACTAAACATTAGGCTTTAAATCCATTTTGTAGAACCAGTGCTCTTTCAGACAGAAAACCGGGACGTCCTCCAGCAAAGATCTCACTGTTAGAGCGCCCACTTTGATCCTACATCCTTATTTGATGTAGTTTATTTGAATATACTTCAGTTTATTTTTTTTTTAAGATATTTTTTTGTAATAGCCAAGTTTGACATTTACAACATAACACTAAATAAATTGTTGTCAAAAATATCAAAAGCAATTTTATTGACGTGTTTTACCTTTGACAAACAATTAGCAATTAGGGCTCAAAACAACCTAAAATGTGAACCAAGGCAGCCACTAATTATCTATTATCAATTTAATGTAGGCATCAGATTTTTCTCCAATAACAGATGCCATTTTATTTTATATTTCTTAAATTTTAATTTATGAGGAATCAATAAATTTTTGATTAAGATCTGTGTCCCAAAAATTAAATTTTTTGATTAATACAGTTTTTACTTTAATCTTTTTCACCATCCATCCATCTATATATATATATATATTATTGTATACTTTAAAGGGCAAATCTTTGTTTACATTTCATTTTATAGTTTGCAATAAATTGAAAAGGTCATATTAAAAAAAGAAATAGCTTTTTAAGGAAAGTTATTGGGCTTCAAAAATCATTGTTGAAAAATAATTCAGATTTTTTTGTAGCAGCAACCAAACTTAATTCATCTTGTAAACCAGTATTTTTTTGTTAAAAGTATATTTTTAACATTAGTTTTTAAACTATTGGTAATTTATTTTGTTTAAAGCACCTTTATTTTCTGTAATTGGTTCATGCCAGTATTCCAAACTGAACAAACTGAAAAATAGATAATCCAATGAAACCTTTGAAAATGCAGGATTATTTGACTCACCCTTGGAGGTCGTCTGTTTCTCATGTGTCTCATCAGGAACCACAGCAGCTGGGTGTCATACTGGTCGCCATGACGCACGCTGTCTTCATCGCGCTCCCTCTTGTTTTTCTTCATCACCTTTCAGAACACATAAAGCGATCAGCAAAATATGAAGATGAACATCACAATGCCCCAATTTCTTGGACTGTAAAAGTGTATGAACAATATCAGTCTTTAAGCAATTAGGAAAAGAATTGAGTTTAAATTATGGTAATCTGACAAAAATGTTACCAAATAAAGATACAAGAACTCACTCAAAGCCTTTTGTACCCTATTAAATAAAACCCTTCTGTAATTTTCCATAATGGAGGCTCTTTGTTTTAGTTTGAACAAGGATTTTATTGTGAAAACCAGACAGAAACTTACCAAACCTCTTCAAAGTGATTATTTTGATTCCAATCAAGCAGTATTTATCATATAAAACCTGTGTTTTATATGATAAATACTGCTTGATTGGAATCTAAATACTTTATCTAGTGCACCAAAATCAATTTTTAAAAAATGAGATTGAGCAGGAGTCATACCTCTTTCAGACCCTTGAGTCCAGTGGGGTTTTCAGCAGTGGGCGCCCACAGTTTGATATCATGGTCCAACCCACTGGTCGCCATTCCTGGCAGATGGGGATGCGGCTCCAGACAATTCACCTGGAGTTACCAAACAATCACTGAACATCACAAATCCTAAACTTAAAAGCAAACGTGAACAGAACAAAAATCTGCTTAGATTTACACAAACTGACTCCTTGAAGTTTAAGCTACAGTTTAACCAACTAATGTAATATTTTAAAACATAAATTTTGAACTCTCCTGAGCAAACTCACCACTCCTCCTCTGTCTCCCTCCATGAACTGGACGATGCGAGCAGAGTTTTTGTCCCACAGGTAAATATGACCACAGTCACTACCGCTGACCACAAACTCACTGCAGGGACCGTAGAAGTTCACACCCTTCACTGTGAAACATAAAAGATGCAGAGTCAGTGTGAGAGCTGGTGGGAAACTCAAAATGGCTGCTTCATTTTACAAACTAAAAGAATTGAGAAGTAGAGAGATGTACTGACCCAGCCATACAGATTTTAATTTCTTTAGAACTTATAAACAAAACCTCATTATGGGATGAGTAAAGTAACAAAAATGAGTTTGAATTAATTTTCACTAAACTTTAAAAAGGCAAGCTACAAATAATCAATAGTAAATTCCAAACAGCAGAGAGCTGCTGTTAGTGTAACAATTAGGTATAGTGTGTTCAGACTTTTAGTTTTTCCAATCATTATTGAGACCAACATCATCTGTTTTCAGTCAGATGATTTCTTGTTCTGTTTGAAGCTGCTGCTTTATACACAAAAAATAAATACCTGTGGCGTTATTACGGTGCCCCTTATATCTCCTGCGATAGTCTGCCCCGTCACTGTGGTTGGAGTCAAATAGGTAGATGTCTTCATCGTTGTAACTTGCCAGGAGTTCTAAAATGTCAAAAAGTAATTTAAATGTTGCAACACTTTATACGTGTTAAAATTAATAACTTTCCCAGACTTGAATTAATCATTTATTTCCATTTTAAAACATAAAAGTTCACAAAGATATCATGGCATATATTTTTGCAGAGGTCTTCAATTTCTGTCACTTCATTCCTTAAAATAAAAAAACTAAACAAAGAGAGGAAGGACAAAATTAAGCACAAAAGACATAAAGGACAGAAGGAAGGAGGACAGGAAGGAGGAAAGAATGACAAACGTAAGAGAGGTAGGACACAAGCATGGACCGAAGGAAGGAAGGACAGAAACAAGAAAGGACAAATGGATGGAGGAAAGAGAAGGGTGGAAGAAAAGAATATTGAGAAAGATAGACAAAGACAAAACAAGATGGAAAATTGAATATAAATAAATGAATACGTTACTTTTTTCACACTACCCAGATCTAGAAAATACTCTAATTAAAAAGTTCCTATATTTTCTGTTGATTCTAGAATATTGTATATGAGCTTGAGATAATTAAACCTTTAACTATTGTTCAAGGCTCATCCAAATAACTGATACATTTATGCAGCTGATGCCAAATCTAATCTTAGTGTCCCTCTGCACAAACACATAGTAAATCATTTACTGAGAGACACAACAGGTCAGATTGTTGTAATCAGACAGACATATTGGTACTTTAAACTGACAGTAAGCCAAAAGATGAAAAATTATGTAGTTCTACCTGTGCCATCATGACTGTACACAAGACAGGTTATGTTGGTTTTAGACTCGCTGGAGACCAGATGTGAAGGACAAAACTTTTTCAGAACGCCGTTGTTTTCATTTTCATTAATCTTCCTCTGATCATAAATTCTAATAAGAAAAACAACCCAGCAGAAAATAAAACAAAGAAGAAAAAACATGAAAAAAAGAAAGTCACATTAAATTCAGAGGTCTTCTAATAAATCAGGCAGCATAACCAACACAGGAGCCAGAGAACAGCTCATACCTTATATACTGATCCCTCCCACCAACTGCAAACTGGTGCGTCTTTGCTGGGTTGACAAAGATGGTATACAGTCCCACTTTTTTATCGCCCTCCTTTACAACCACCAGTTTACTGCCAAACAAGATATAAGGAGACAAAGAGGAAACATGTCAGTTCCAACAATATAACATGCAAACAAAGCACAGTTGGAAATCCTAAACATACATAAATTCATTAACCTTTTATGGCAGTGACATACTCACTCACACTGGACATTACTTAACACCATGTGTGATGTTAAATAAACATGAATCATGCAACATATTTATACAGAGATTTGTGAAGTGTGTGATGCCCAAGATAATTTTAAGAAGCAGTTTTTGTTCTTTTCTTGCTTTAACATGTTTCATTCCAACCCCAAATGAATAGAACTTACTTGGCAGGACGATCGAGGCGCAGATCGATACCAAACACCACGGCGTCCTCTCCAGCTGACAGAAACGAGCAAGGTGAGTCCGGCTCCAGGGCCAGCTGATGGAACGATAAAAACAAAAGTGAAAATGCATAAGAGTTGGCATGTTATCACAGAAGTCTTTCACTTTCTGGTTTACAACAGCCTTTGTCAGCATGCTCACCTTGTGTGCTGCTCCTTTATGCTGCGCTACCCGCTTTGTGTTCTTGCAGCGCTGCGTGGCCGAGAGCTCAGCGACTCTGATCTGACCGTCACGAGCGCACATGGCCAAGGTGGAGTCTCCACTGTGAGGCAGGAACTTTGCCTGTTAGAACCCAAGAGCAAGAAGAAAACTCATATCAGTCACATGCAGATTATAATTTTACTTTAATCATTTATATTTATTTCAGAAACTTTTTACATTTTTCTATGAGATTATTCCGTATTTCAACCAGCAAAATGTCCTTTGGTTTGTGACCTCCTAAATACCATCAGTGCTAAACAATTTGTAATTGATTTTTTTTTTTTTTTTTTACTAAACACAAACATTGCAAGAATTTGCAGGGTTCTTACATTTGTTTCAGGTCAAAAATAATTTGTTTCCTCTCATAGTTTAAACCTGATTTTTAAAAGAGCTTGAGAAAGTTTTACTGAAGACATTTCTGCAGTTGCTAGGCATTAAATATGAAGCTACAACAACAAGAAAAACTGTAAAGAGGATGGATGGACAAAATGAGAGAGAATGCATGGATGGCACAAAAGTGGATAGATATATGGACAAAGAGAGCTGATGGGTGAATGGTGGATGGACAAACAGAGGTTGGACGAATGGACATTTCTACATATTCAGCCGCTGATAAATTTTAAACAACCCAAGAATGAACTGACTGCAGATTCTGATCCGTTCCTCTCCCACACCTCACCTGAAACACATTACTCTTATGTCCGCTGTCAAACTCCAGCTCTGCCCGGCGGATGGCCCAGTCCCAGATCACCACCCGCAGGTCGTCGCTGCCCGACGCCAGACGCGTCCCAGAGGGGTTGAAGTGCAACGTGTTGACGCAGCCAGTGTGGCGCTCCAAGCGTCCCTGCAGCTCCAGCCTCTGCACGAGGCCGCGGGCTCCACACACACGCCGGACAAACTGGTTTGAGTTCCTGCCGATCTCCCTGGAGCGAAGAGAGGGCACCGCCTGCCACGTCGGCCCACGGAGGTCGTGGAGCTCAGCGCCCAGCCATGACTCCATGGCCTCATCATCATCATCGTCGTCATCTTCATCGTCCTCTTCCTCCTTTGGCTCATCATCGTCATCGTCGTCATCGTCTGAGCTGGAGGAGTGATTAGTGCCCCCTCCAGGTCGGATTCTCTTTCTAGGGGCCCTTTTCCCTCTATCCTTCTCTTTGCCCCTCTCTCGTCTCCCACCCTCACTCTCCCTCTCTCCATCCTCCGTGAAAGAAAACAGTCCACTGCCGTCCATGCTGTCCGTGTCCTCCTCCTCCTCTCCTTCTCTGCTTGCAGCTGTCTCTCCTTCTGCCTCTGGTATGCCTTTGTCTCCAGACGCTTCTACTGTTTCTTTGGGAGCTGTGGAAACAGGAAAAGGCCAAGATGTCAAGGCAACGCAGTCTCCGTGGGAGATTCAAGAAGAAATGGTGCACAAATTAAGAACGTTTTTGAATTAATTGACTAAAAACAGACAATGATGGGATGTAAATTTTTGCAGAGGAAGCTGAACATCTTGTGACAGAGTCTTTTCAACAAAACCAATTGCATCCCTGCATCATGGCTGTTGTAGTTTAGTAACAACCAAGTTAATCAGCCAGAACTACAAATGACAGAAAACAAATGCTGCCACATTACTTGTTTAAAAAAATGACAGAAGAAGCAATAAATGAACAAATGTAGAAATTCAATACTTACTGAAGCATCCTTGAAAAGCTGGACATATTTCAGATTTTTAAAGGTCTATAATTAAGATTATAAAATATAATACTGTTTATGATTCTTTAAAACCTTGGAAAAACATTCTTTAACACTGCGATTTTAGAAAAAAGCTAATATGAGCAAGTTAATCAGTTAGTAGAGCATGCAGGTGGCCGATTCTACTGTAGATTACTAGCTGTAGCTTCAGAACATTGTTATATTAACAAATGGAGCAGCGCTCATTTCATTTCCAGTCCAGGGCTGTCTTAGTATTCGAAGACCAGAAATATTTCCAAATAACTAAATTATGACCGATGATATAAATATTGCAGTAAAAAGATGGGCAGTAACGGTAAATGCTACTCTCAGTTTAATTTTTCTTACCTTCTGTGACCTTTAGCATCTTAAGGATATTCATACTTCTGTAGTTTTGTGAATTTTAAATGAAGGCTAGAGAAGTCCAGTTGCCTTCATGTAAAACTCGTGATGATCAAGTCCTGAACGACTGATTATCTCTACACTCACGGCTCTTCTGCAGCGGTACGCCATCAACCAGAAAATGTCACTATCATGTATAGATTGAATTCCTGAGAGTTGTAATTAAATTGTCAATATAGCAATATTATTATTTTGAATGGTTATAGTGCAGTATTAATATTTTGAAACATATGGTGTCATTCTAATATATTTCCAAAATTCCTAATTTAATTACAAAAAAAACAAACAAGCTGGCAAGCATTGGATGAAGCACACGTGCAAATTGGTTTGTTTGGAAGTAGTAACAGAGAAAATGGGAACAAGACGGAACAAAATGGTGAAGTAAACTGACTTGGAGCACACTGTGGCTCCTAACATTTTTAAGGAAACAGAAAAAGAAAAGAAAAGTGACTTTACCATCTTCAGAGGAAGATTGTGTCTGACTGTCTTTACTTCCAGAGGCGTCCCCGTCCTTGTGCTGCTCTTCTCCGGGCTGTTTTTCTTCTGAACCACCTGATAAACACAAGCATTTTTTCTGATAAGCTCGCAGGTCCAATAGGCACAAAAACATACGTGGCTATGATTAA
The DNA here is from genome assembly GCA_903066825.1 of Alfaro cultratus. Taxonomy (NCBI): domain Eukaryota; kingdom Metazoa; phylum Chordata; class Actinopteri; order Cyprinodontiformes; family Poeciliidae; genus Alfaro; species Alfaro cultratus. The sequence goes on along the minus strand of CAEFZX010024125.1, from coordinate 970 downwards.
GTCTACAAAACTGTGCATTGCTATATACTGCACCATTAAGCACAGGGGATTTTCCGTCAGCTTCAGCCATTCTGTCTCCTCTAGGTCCTGCGTCGTCCTGAGGTAGAAACTGTAAGATGTCAAGCAAGTGAGAAGCATTAAATATGTTTGCTGACCAAACATGAAGATAAAGTAAGAAAAGAAAGCGAAAACAACCAGAAATTAAATCATCTCCGTCGCAGCGTAGCCTTATAACTTTAAAACTTACTATCAGCCTACTTTTACTAGGTCTACATTGCTGCACCTAATATAACACAACTGACTTCCCAGCTAGCCGACACAGAGGCCCAACTAAAGCCGTGTTTGCTTTGTGGTGTCCGTCTTCTGCGACTGTTCCTCAACCTGACACTCGTTTCATCCAAAGTAAAAGCTACACAGTATGTGTAAGACGAACAAACATTGAAGCTAAGACAAGGCATTCAAGTTGTACTCAACAAGCTAGCTGTCAAAATGCGGGTGCTTTAAATTGCTAACTTAGCATTGCTAGCGTTACCTCTAGTCGAAGGCCCGACGAGGCGCACTTCTTAGTTTAGTCCTAATCTTTATTGCAGATTTGTTTTCTCCACCTCGCTACTTGGCAAACGAGCTAAGTGCCCTGACTAGGAGTTCTCTGACGGGAAATACACGACATTAAGAGAGCCTGCATTTAGCTGCCTCTTGCTAAAAAAGAAAAAAAGTCAGACAACAATACGAGCTAGCTGCGTTCACACAAGGTTGTCTTCTGCTCTGTTTATGTTTTGACGATCCAGCTTCTTTTTTTTTTCTTGCACAGCTCCATTTCCGGTGTCGTCGTGCCTCTTCTATTTATAAATTTTTAAAACCGGAAGTTTCATATAATTTTTTTTAGCCATTATTATTATTATTATTATTATTATTATTATTATTATTATTATTATTAGTAGTAGTAGTAGTAGTAGTAGTAGTAGTAGTA
>CAEFZX010024124.1:7500-13700 GCA_903066825.1 Alfaro cultratus | reverse complement strand
TTGATATGATGTGAAGCACTTTGAAATGCCTGCTGCTGAAATGTGCTATACAAATAAAATTTGATTGATTGATTGATACCTAAGTTCATATTTATAATACCAGATATTCTAATAAAATATCTGGTATATATCTAAGTACCAGTTCCACTGCAGATTATTTCACTTATAAGAAATAATCTGCAGTGGAACTGGAATTTATCCATCAATACTATTGATTTAAGACAAACTCCTTTATCTTATTGTAAGTTAGTTTTGTCTTATTTCAAATGTACTAAAATATTTTCACTAGAAACTGGTGTATTTTTGTGGATCTTCTTGTTTTTTGCAGTGTAACCTTAAATGACTTTGTTCTGATTTTTTAATGATTTTTTAATGATTTTTTTATGATTTTTTAATGATTTTTTTATGATTTTCTATAGAACTGTTTGAAATCAGATCTTTGTTATCAGCGACGTTCAGAAAGATGAAGCTCTTTCTGCTCTGCGGCTGTAAATCTGATCCCCTTTGAGGGTTCCTGGGACGGGGCCCTGAGATCTGGGAACGCCTCGTTGTCCTCCTGGAGAACCGAAGGAGGGACTTCTGGGTTTCTGTCCTGGATGAGCAGAATATGTCGGCTCTGTTCTGAATTATGGACAGAACCTGAGTGATGAGGTTCTGGTTCTGTCAGTCTTTCCCCCTGATGCAGTAAACACAGGATTGATAAGGCACAAAGAACTGTGCTGTGGTGGCGCAGGGGTTTAGCACGCCCCACATTTGGAGGTCTTAGTCCTCGACACGGACGTCACGTGTTTGACTCCCGGTCCTGGTGATCCTCGCCGCATGTCCTTGTCCTCCTTCCTGTCTGCCTACTGTCAAAAAATACAAGCCACTAGCACTGCAAAAACTCTTCACAGAAAAAAAAAAGGTACAAAGAACTGTGTAAAGGTCGTCCTTCCACAGAGTTTTTGGACTCATGAAAAGCTTCCACCTTTATATGATTTAATTAGAGTTTCGGCTCGGCTTACCGGATGAAACTGAAAGTGAAACTGATGCATGAGCGACTTTCTGATTCCTCTCCAAGTCGATGGATTGTGATTCCCAGATCAGAAATACTTTATTAATCTCAAAGGGAAATAAAATGTTGTGGAAACTCATCAAAGTCTCTTCAGAGTCGCTTCAGATGGTGATGCTGTGGGCAGGAAGAAGCTAATCTGTAAATCTTAGAAAGATGCTGCAGTTGGAAACTCCTCTGAGATTTGGGGTCAAAGTTCACATATTATTTGAGCTTTTGAGATGCTAATCAGCTGCTCCTGGCTTCAAAAACAAAACCTTGTTGCTATGGTAATACGTCATAGCGACTGCCCAAAAATAGAAAAAGAGAAAGAAAAACGTTTTTCAAGTTGCGTAGAGGAAATAATTTTGTAAAACAAAAACGCCTCAAAAAGATTGAAGCCAATATTTGAATCAAATATCAATCAAAACAAAGAGGCAATGATGCCGAGCTTGTTGTGTTCCGGGTTTCTTTGGCTTCCTTTGTGGGTTCCTGTTTGCTGCTAATCACCATTCAGCCACCAGATGGCGCTAGATTCACCTCTCCCCGGAGTGTCGTCATCCTGCACACCTGAGTTTCATCAGCTCATCAGGGAGCAAGTACAAGAGGAGCTGACTGCCAGTCCTTCGGGCCTGAGTGTTAGCCAGTAACGGTACCTCTGAGCCTCCTAGAGCTAGTCTCTGTGTTCCTCGTTGTTCTGACCTCCTAGTAAATCTCCTCGTTGATTTTCCTGTCTTCAGGTGATCCCTCGAGACGCCCTGGATCCTCCTAGTGTGGATCAAACCTGGTTTCCTGACAAAGATCTCCCTGTTGACACCGTGGAACGTACCCATTGGTTGCCCGAGTTTCCATACTCACCTCCTCCGTCTGATCACAAGTTCCTCCTGGATTTCCTGGCTGGCAGTCGCGCCACTCCTCTGTCCGCCCTCCGTCTCACTTCCTCGTTGCCTTCTGGATATCTGTGGCTAAACACTGGACCATCTGGACCCACAAAGTGGCCAAGACCCCAGACACTTCAGCAAACCCTCCCAAACTCCGAACCTCCGTCTAACAAGTAAGATCGCTCCTATTATCAATCGTCACACCCGTCTCCGACGGTATTGAACTCACCAGCTCCCTTATTTGTGTTCTCATTAAATTCACTTTATTATATACGACTCTCCTGTGTTGTGTTCTGCATGTGGGCTAGAAATATAGAACCCATCATGACAGAGCTCCACACCACTGATCCCAGTTCACACACACTATTCAACCACTATTAAAGGAAACCACTGTTAAATCTGCTTCTTTTTCTCACTTTTAGACTCGCATGCTGAATCTTTAAATGCTCCAAGAGACGGTAAATAACTGCCTTTCTGTTCAAACTGAGCGATTTGATTTCTTGAAAATAAATTTGCCTAATGGAAACACTTCAATTTGGAAAAAGTCATCTTTCACTAAAAAATTTTGGCCCTGGGATGAAATTAGTTTATTTCGCAAAATGGCAACAAAAACCCTTTTTTCAAATCACATGACCAACAGCCCGATGTCGCTGCAGGCGAAACCCACGAAGAAGAAGACGACAGGAAGCAGCTGGATCCCGGTTTTTAATGACGTATTCATGAGGGATTTTGATCTTATTTAAAAAACACCACATTGTGTTTTTTCCATATTAGTGGAATACCTACCACATTTTACGTCCATTTGTAACAGAAACCTGCAGCCAAACGCGCAAACCGTCAAAACTTCCTCCAGACTGTTTGGGCGAACTCCAACTGAGCTGATAAAGTTCTGCTATTAACCAGAAATGGCCTTTCTGCATTTAGGAAGGAGTTTCATGTGGCTCACAATGAATCATCCATCAGACACTTTGTGTCCCAAAATACTTTGTTCTGGCAGAAACACCAGGTTCGTCGTTCAGCCTTTTCAAACTGTAATCGTTGCCCAGTTTGCAGGTTTTTCTTGCTGGGCTCAGAGAAACACTGAGAAGATAAAAGACAATCATCATTTCTGTCTGTGTTGAGGCTCCAGCTGCAGAAACATGCGCCCTGCAGCTGCCGCAGCCCTTTAAACCAACACAGACGCAAGTTACTGCAGAGCCAGGCCGGCCGGCTGACGTGGCGGCCCACGGCACGTGGAGCGAAGCGTGACGAGGTGAAAAAACGACTGCAGGGATTTAAAGGGGAAGAGAAACTTAACTGTCTCTTCTGCTGGGTTTTAATGTTTTGATTTTCCTGCTGCTTTCCACAGAGTTTAGTCAAACATGGAAATAATCTAATCAGATTATTGGACAGAAGTTCACGTCCCTCATTTCTTTTATGTCACTTTTGTCAGTGACTTTGAGCTGCTGCTCACATGGAAACCAAAATGTCCAGAGAGGCAAAAATAAATATTTATGGGCTAAAATGAATTCCATATATCTCAGGAACTACAAGGTGTATTTGACAGGTTCGGGTTTCAGAATAAAGGTCATATTCCAGACGTCTAAAAATCAACATTTCTATTACTGAGTAAGGACAAATACATATGGCACACAGTGGAAAAATATTAAATAATACATTCTAATGGAATGCATTATGTAATGTGGCTTTTCCTTAAAAGCATACAGTTGAAACCCAGAAGCTCTAGCAATCCACAGTACAGGTTCTGACCACTAACTGGACCAAATTTCATTCCAAAAAATTGAAGACATTTTGGAAAGGTTGATCATTTTGGTTAGTTGATCACCATGTGTGCAATTACACATTTCTCTCTTTTTTTATTTTTTATCCCACAACTTATATCTTCCCATAAATATTCTTTGCAATTAGTAACAGTGTTTAATGAAACAATATTAGAGTGAAATATGAATATAAAGCACTCTGGATATAAAGCATTGAGAAAGAAAACCAAACCTACAGGGCAGATTTTCTGCAGCCCATTGGTTGATTTGAGTGATTGACACATCCGACAGCCAATAGAATCAGGGATTAAAAAATACCATAGCAACATCATTCACCAATCAATGCATTGGTGTAAATGACCAGCCGACACTAAAGAGAAGGAAGTCCTTTGAGTTTATAGACGGTATCCATGGAGACAGAAAAGTTGAAAATAGTGAGAAATCACATCAGTGTGACACAAGAACAATAAATTACAGTATTTACTCTAACATGGATTATGATGATGACACAGCAAAGGTAGGACTGAATTTATGTTTCTAGCTTTGTGAAATTTGCTGTTCTTTGGTCTTTGGCTGCTGGTTCAGTGAGTTTTACTCAGAACCTGGTGGTTCTGGTATTGCTGGAAACAACAGAGTTTGGGTTTAATCTGATTGGTAGTTTACCAGGGTGAGTCGCTCCAATTAGCCTCTAGTTATGTCTTTTTTCTTAAAGCTGATTAGTGTTGCAGCTGGGTGTTGTTGAGGTAGAAAATATTGTTGTTATCATTTAGATGAGCTTTTGCCCATTACATGGATAATCAATATATTGGTTATTGGATAGCAATAACCAATATATTGGTTGATCTTGTCAGCAGAAATGCTGCAGGACCCAAAAATGGGGCCTTTTGTTCCTGGATGGAAACTAAGATGCAGAATTTCATCGCATAACAAGAACAAACTTTATACTTTATGCAAAAGTATAATTATGAAGTGGAAGGAATTTAATACATGATTATATTAACTGAAAGAAATAAAACTCTAAAGTTCTGCTTTCTTTTTTCATTTCTGGGGTTTTTCCTGCAGACAGACATTTTGGCTCATTCTTCTCAGGTCAAACATCTGGGAACTTCATTTTTATGCTGTGCCTTAGATTCTCAGTTTGATTTTGGTCTGGACTTTGGCTAGGCCATTCTAACTGCTTAGATTTCAGGCTGCATGTTTGGGTTGCTTGATTTCCTGGAAGGTGAACTTTGACCTCGGTCTCAGCTCTGCTCCAGCCTCTAACACGACTAAAAGATCTTTGAGTTTTTCAAATTGTGTTTTTGTTAGTTTCCACTTTGACAGTTTTCAAACTTTTGTAAACAAAATGTTTACAAAAATGTAGTTTTTTTTCCGTCTGAATCTGTCGTTCTGGTTGAGAGTTGGTTTTTATTTCAGTTTCATTTGTTGGTTTGTTTTCTTCTTTTGGATATTAAATTCTCGTTCAGTTCCAGTGACGATGCCCGCATTAAGATCATATTAGCTCAAAATCAGAACATGAGTGTTTATCGCACCAATTTCTGGTACAATTTATTGTTCAGCTACATTTGTTCACTAAATGAACTCAAATGAAGCAAAGATTGCCTTTGGTTTTACACTGAAAGCTGCAGAGGCTTGAAGAGTCAAAGTCATGAGAACTTATTTCAAAATCTTTTAGTTATTGGCAAAAAATGGTTGACAGATCTTTGAAATATTCAGATATTTTCAGCTTTAGTATAAAATATGGTCACTGACCGTCAGGTTATTGATTTAAAACAAATTCATTTCCTCAACAATCAACATGGCTGACTGATTATTGCTGGATTTTTAACTACAGCTGAATATTTGAAAAGTAAACAACATGAACTGAAAACCAAAACAAACTCCTTTGTCACGCGGTTTAGAACAGCAAGGGGCCGAACACCAGAACCTGCCACGATTCGGACGGATGGAGGGAAGTCCAGAATGAACCTTCGGTTGGATCGGACCGGATATTTCCAGAACCCGAGTCTGGCCTTGGACAGGAAGCAGAAGGAAAGGCAGACGATTTTCACTTCCTCATCTGGAAATATCTGCATGAAGCTCAGCGTCAGCCTGCAGGTATCGGCCGGAGCCTGTAGAGGGCGCCAGTGACAAGTTGGCAGAAATCCTCCCAAAGACTCGTAGAGACTCGTTGAGACCCGTAAAGACTAGTAGAGACACATAAAGACTCGTGGAGACACATAAAGACTCGTGGAGACACATAAAGACTCGTTGAGACCCGTAAAGACTCGTGGAGACCAGATAAGACTCGTGGAGACACGTAAAGACTCGTGGAGACACATAAAGACTCGTGGAGACACATAAAGACTCGTGGAGACACATAAAGACTCGTAGAGACACATAAAGACTCGTTGAGACCAGATAAGACTCGTGGAGACACATAAAGACTCGTAGAGACACATAAAGACTCGTAGAGACACATAAAGACTCGTGGAGACACATAAAGACTCGAGACCAGATAAGACTCGTAGAGACACATAAAGACTCGTG
>CAEFZX010024124.1:0-2500 GCA_903066825.1 Alfaro cultratus | reverse complement strand
GTAGTGTTTTATTGTGATTCTTTGTTGAAATTCAAGGCCAATATCGTAGGAATAAACTGAAATACTGATCATTTTCATATTCTGTGACTGACTGGCTGGAAGCTTTCAGTGATTTCTTAGATCTTTAATTGGAATGAAGCATTTTCATACTAAAGAAAATGAATAAATTGAAAATCCACCTAAGGAGAGGCAAGAATAAAGTTCACCCTCCTGCAGCTGACATCACCAGACAGGCAGGAAGGTTCAAGCTTCTCCGTTCTTCATTACTTTGCAGACAGAAAGTCCTCTGACCTTCATCTGACCTTCATCTGACCTTCATCTGACCTTCATCTGACCTTCATCTGACCTTCATCTGACCTTCATCTGACCTCGGCCAGCGGGAAAATGTTCTTGATAACGTTCCCGTGAACCGCTGAAAGGCGGCTGGCGGGTAAAGATCTGCTGAGTCTGTGACTCACTGCAAGCAAACACCAAATCAGAACCAGACGGCGAACACGGCATGTAACGACCAGCAGGGCAGAGGTCGCTGCGGGGTCACCGCCGGGTGACACGCTGGGGAGTCAGAGGTCACAGTCAGAGCCAGATGAGTGTTTGGATCAGAGGAGATTCTACCGATTCATGATCACTTCCTTTACTGTAATTAATAAAAAGATTCACATTAAAACTACAAACTAGGACAAAGTGCAGGCAAAACATCCAAACCTGCTGGGGTGGAAACGATTAATCGTGATTAATCGATTATAGAAATAATTGTCAAATAATTTAGTATTCACCAAAACTCAAAACTGTCCCACATTTACACATGAAAGTAGAACATAATTCAACAGATTTACTTCACAGTGTTACAGCATTCAAGGTGCTGCTCTCCTGTAGATATGTGCATCTATAGATATAGAACTGCTAGACCTTGCTTTGGGTTCATTTCAAATGTAATGGAAACAGATGGAAAAAAGGGTGAAATAAAGTAGGGATGAAATGATTAATCGATTACTGAATTAATCTTTAATTGGAGAATATAAATCAACACCAGAACCAGATGGTGTTGGAGCAGAAATTCAGCCAAAACTGAACAAAAATATAAACATTTCATATTTAAAATCAAAACGTTCGTAATCTCTGGCTCAGTTTTACCTTCGACTGGTTCACATTCTGCAAAATAATCTATTAATCACCTCCAGTTATTAATCAGTTAAGCAATAATAATCTCCTGATCAGCTCTACTCTGACTCAGCAGAAAGCCTGAGCTTTTCTCATGTTGAAGGATTTTAATCTGCAGATTCATCGTTTGCTACAAATGATCAACTGATTTTATCTTTTGGACAATATTTTTATTTCCATCTTTTTATTGTATTTCTAGGATTGAAAAAAACTTGATAAAAAATCTGCACAATGTGCAATTTTGTTTTATCCGATTGTCACAATAATCAATAGATTAATCAATAACTAACATAATTGTTAGTTGCAGGCAGCCCTAAAATCTTTAGTTTATTGTGACTTATTTCTTCTTTTTTTAGTTTAGCCTGTTCAACAAACTTTTTTGTTTTAAAATCCCTAAAGATCCAAAACATAAAATGGCTTCAAGCCGCAAATATCTTAAATACCAGAAATACGACAAAACTAAGAGCTTTAAGTCCATAATTCCTTAATATTGATGAAAATTCAGGTTATTTCACTGATAACACGGAACGTTCTTCTTTCCAGGGAAACTCGTTCCTTCCTCGCTGTCGGTTTTGAGCCGGTCCAGAAGACCCGGTTCATTGGAGGCCCAGAACCATTTCATTGTGTTTCCAGTTTGCCAGTAGCTACTCTCCCCGAACTGTGCCGGTCCAGCAGGTCCGGTTCTGACCCGGTCCAGTCAGCGTTGAGTGGTTCTGATTCTCAACCAGACAGGAAGTTTCCGCAGCAGCTGCCGTTTCATTCAACCGCCATGTTGCTCCTTCGTGAGTCAGACAGCAGCAGCAGCAACTCCTGGACTGATGTCGCCATCTAGCGGCCGCTTCTCATCGGGACGCATTTCAGTTCCTTTACTGACTTCAACTTCAACTTTCAACTTTATTGTCAATTCCTCTTCCATGTCCAGACATACAAGGGAATCGAAATGACGTTTCTCTCCATCCCACGGTGATACAAGACAGGGTGCAACTAACTTTGAGTAACAATAACAGGCACAGTCTAACTAAAATTATCCTAAGCAATTAACTAAATACATGTACAATAACTAGATATTCAACTTAAAAGTTATACAACTAAAATATATATAATACATAAATATATAAAAGATGTACAACTAAAAAGTGGCAGAAGTACAGAGTTTGCCCTCTATGTTAGGAGGAAGTGAATTGTTCAAGGTTCTGGGTTCTTCTTCATCTTCTTGGCCGCGATGATGCTGAGGGGAGGGAGTTCAGCCTCCTCACAGCCTGATGGATGAAACTGTTGGAGAGTCTGGTGGTGCGGGAGCAGAGGCTTCTGGATCTTTTTCCGGAGGGCAGGACACTGAACA
>CAEFZX010024121.1:0-40937 GCA_903066825.1 Alfaro cultratus | reverse complement strand
GCAAATGTTCATTTTAATGCAATTCTCAGTGAGCAAAGCTTGAGGATAATGTCCTGTTCACACTAAATGTTTCTGAGCTGAATTCATTGGGATGTTTAATAAAATTCATTATCAGATCAGAAATTTTGTTCCTGCAGTTTGAAACAAGAATTTAAATTATTAAAGTAAAATAAGTATTTATTTTAACATATTGTGAGTAAAATGATAGAGAAATGTGGCTCTTTAACTCGGTGAGGACAGGTTTTTTCTTGCATATTGTGAAATAATTATTTGGTTTAAATTGCGGCATTAAGTTTAAATTCACAATTCAAGATTAAGAGGTTAAAAAACAATGTTTAGACAACTTGTCTCTTGTTGTTAAATCAACTTCATGAACTTTAATTTCTGAGTTTAAACCAAAATAATTTTCTTGTTGACTTAAATTGCATTTTCCAGGCAGCAGACCGGACTTTCATTTTCAAGTTAAACCACCTTCACATGTTTTGCAGTGCAACAAGTCTAGTTGTAAATCTCAAACGGAGGAATCTCACGGAGTTGGCTCGTGTTATTATTTTATTTTAGTATCTGCAAAGTGTTCCTTAAAACCACGTCTCGCGTCAAAGTTTCATGTTTCTGTCATAGCGAGCTGAGCGCTCGTCCTAAAGGGAGTTTGAATATCACTTCAAAGAAACGGATCCTATTCATGACGGATATTTACCCTGCCAACTGAAGAAAGCCTCAGCCGTCCCCTGATGCGCTCTGGTTCATGGATTTGTAATTTTAAAAATTGTGAAAGTCGGCAGTCGCATGTTTCCCCTGAAACCACCTGCTAACTTCTGACAAGAACGGGAAATTGAACGACCTTTTCCTTTTTTATTCCCTCGCTGCTCTCCTTTTTATTTTTCATAAACCTTCGTCTCTCATCCACTGTCTGTGGTGTGTTTGTCTTTCAGTCTTGTTGGGTTATGAGGCAGGCCTTCGATTTAAAACCGTTTCCCATCAGATGAGTCACAACCACGGAGGACATTTCAAGGTCAAACTTTCAGGTTTTCAGTCTTCCTCCTGAATTCTCCTTTGTCTGTAATTGTTTGAATTTCAGGTTGACAGTTTCTCCTGATAACAGAGATTATCCCTGCAGCATCAGAAAATCTCTCGCCTTTTACGCTGCTGCACAAATAACTCACCGTCATTAACTTTTCATTTCCCTTATCCTGACTGTCAGTTGTTTGACTTCACAGTTAAACCAAACTGTGATATCGACTGGATTTTCTGTTACTCTAAATCTCAAGAATAATTATCATTTCATGAAGTCACTATCATGTCACCCTTTATATCTGAACTTCTGAAGCAAATAACATTTTTTAATAATGAGGTAGATATATGTTTTTTATGAAAAACAAATCTGTAAAGCGAAAAAATAATTGCAATAAACTCCCTACATAAGTGTCTTCACCCTGATCTTTTATATCTGGGGATGCACCAATACAAAAATTTCAATATCTGATATTAATATTGCTATAATGTCCAATCACCAATATTTACAGATGTTATATATATTTCTTTACTATTTTGTCACCTTTGGGGAAAAAAGATTATCAGGGACAGTCGGCAACAAGATGGAAATAAATGTCAGGTCTTAATATCGGCCCAGTTTTATTACTGCTACTGATGTGTTAAGAAGTGACGAATATCGGCCAATACGATGTTACAATTAGGTAAGCACAATATAATAATTGTGTCTGTGCTTTTTACTATTATTATTCCATCAAATAAATGGGCTTTTTGAGGCCTAAACTACACAAAAACTCACCAATCTTTCCACACGTGTCAATCATGTGGGAAATTACTTAGTTTAAGGATTTTGCAAAAGTTGCAGTAGAAATAGCTCAACGGCACGCCCAGCAACTTTCAAAACCAACGACTCATCCAGCTTACGTTACTCTTTGGTCGTAATTCCCAAGAGACAAAAGTTTGCTGCATTCGTCCTCTACAACAAATAAGTCGTCCATTTTGTAATGAAGACAAAAAAACTTGCTTTTCTTCTTCTTTTTATTGTTTCTTTCTGTATTTGTACCTTCTTCGATCATTACACCTTAGTGTGATTAATAATTAACATAACTACTAGTTACAGGTAATTAGTTTGATTGCCGTTAAATAAATCCTAATTGGAAACATATTAAGAATGTGATTGCTTCTTTAAAAATCTGATGCAGTGGGATAGGTAATGAATTAATCCTTCAGATATATTGTTAGACTGATTACGCTCCTGATTATCAATTCATGTTAATGCAGCTTAATGCATGAGTTAATCTGGAAGGTTTTGTTTTTCTCACAGTCTCATAAATTTATTTCTATCTAGTAGCTTTGACTTGATCGTCTTTTCTGGAAAGGAGAGGCATCCAAAAAAAACAAAACAAAACAACTCATGTTGAGACGTATCATTAAGCAGGATTTAATTTTTCCCCATTTCAGAGATTTTATTTATGCATACAGGAACAAAACCAACACAGAGTGGCTGAGCTTCGGCATACATCAGGTATAATAGGTATTTGTGTCTGACGTTCCTCAGCATGCAGAAACATTGCAGAAAACACAACCATCATAAGATGGGGGTCCTAATTTGTGTTTTATGATCTCAAATAAAATTATGCATGCAAGTTCTGGCGCTTTGAACATGTCTAAGCGGTTTCTCTCTGGGAGGCGTGTTTACAGACGTATCTGATGACATCTGGAGTGTTAACTGAGGAAAAAAAGCTCTGTTTGTCAGCTCAAATTTCTGCTCAGAGGACCCGACAGGTGTCTCTGAGCTGCGTGCCTGTTCTCCTTCTTGGCCATGCTGTGCAAACACATGCGTAATTCTCTGATGGCTGCCCCGTGTCCTGGTAAATCTCACATAGAGCAGGCAGTAATGAGAAAAAGGATAACTGTGTTCCATCAACAGCTGAGCCCTGCTGTTCCCGTCAGCGTTTAATGCACACGTATAGCTGCTGGCATGGCAGTTGCTAAGCAAATGATGGTATCCAAGCAGGAGTTGTCAGGAAAACACTGCTAAAGTTGATTCAATGGATCGGATGCGGCTGGAGTTGATTTCAGGCTACATCTATAGTTCATTTATCCGTAATAGTTTTCTGAGAGGAGACGGAAAATTGGCTCGATGTCTGTCAAAATGTTGCAGGGTTGAAGGTTGCAGATCCAAAGTGGAGTCTGGGAATGTCATTTATGGTTCACAGGACATGAGGAAAGACCTGAAGATCTGAAGAGAAAAGAGTTATAGTCTCTGGGTTTAATTCATAAATGGTTAAGAGGGAATGGAAAATTCACATTCGGCACATTTTTGTACTTCCATTTGGGCCTCAGCTGCTTCTAAAAAATAAAATAAAAAAATAAAAAACAGCCGAATTTGGCAATAAGTTAATGTGTTTTTTTTTGTTGTTGTTGTTTTTATCTTGGACAGGTTAGGATAACTCTATTGGTTATACAAAAACATGTCCATTACATTTTTTTTTTTTTTGCACAAATTCTTGTCAGATAATGAGATTTCTGGCCGGTTCATTTCTGCCTATTTTGAGCTCCTTTCAGACATCAAGTGGTTTTTCCAGCAGCCATTGTACATCACATATAGCGGTAATGTTCACACTGAATTTAAACTGAACCTGGTTTAAATTCAAAGCATATCTGGACGCACGTCGAGGGTGCGTTGCGGAGCAGTCTTGAGCGTTCGAAGCGTGTCCAGCGCTGGAGTTAGAAAATCTGAACTTTTGCCGCTAGACATGGAGTGTCAACCAATCAGACCGACTTTGCTACATGACATATTGGCACCCATGTGGATTAGCAGATCATCAAACTGGTCTGGGTTGAGATGAAAGCAGCGCTGATGGCTACCCTTGTTAGCGCCCAGCTAGCTTGTGAAACTCACAAAACTCACAACATCTCTGAATTATCTGGTGAATTCAAACACACGGCCGACGGCAACAATCTGTTGATTCAGTAAATAAAACCAAGACACTCAGTATTTCATCTGGTGTTGTTCAAAGTAACTGGGAGAGGAAAAGAAGGCAAGAAGAGGCCGTTATCAGCTGTCGGCGTTGTATGTTCGATAGAAACTTAACACAAAATGTTCAGCAAAGACATCTGAGCCTCCATAATGATTGCAGACGCTTTCACCACATAATATTTTGGTGTCACTCTCTCAATTTCATCTGCCATAGTACAAAGAGACAGGCAACGGAAAACAGTGGCTCATCCCGACGCTCGCATAGAGCAATTTTGGCGCATCTGCCGCATTTCTAGAGTAAATTGTCAAGTTTTTGAAACGCGTTTGGTGTGAACGCAGCATAAAACCAGCTGGCCAAATGTGCTGGAACTCTGTTTGGGTTGAAAGGTAACGGACTTGGCCTCCATGGAGTTGCCAGGCAACGGGCAGTTCCTGCTGATTTGTGACGTTACGTTCTGGAGGTTTATGAAACGACTCATTTTCCAGACACCTAAAAACCTGAACTTACAGCCAAACTCAACAAGATGTTTGTTTTGAGCAGTAGAAACCCAAACGGAAGCACAAAAACATCCAAAATGTGAATTTTGCATAGTAAAATTACAGTTATTTTTAAATTAAAACAATTTTAAGCAAATGTCCTCAAATTAATGGCTGGATTTTTTTCTAAAATCTTTAAGTGTGCAACTCAGTGACTGAAGCTTTTTTACACTTGTTTCAGTAGCATCTGTCAAAAACACAGACTATGAAGAGGAGAGTTTGTTCTGAGTCAGTTCCAAGATAAACAAAATTGCTTTAGGAAAACAATGAAACTGGAGTATTTGACTGGACATGCAAATAGATTGTTCGCTCCCAGTGAGCCAAATTTCTAGATATGAAGGAGAGGAGGAGGAGGAGGGGACGCAGCGGTGAATTTCTTGGCCTACTTTCCTCCATTCATCAGCGAGTTTCTTCCTCCTGGGAACTCTGGGATGTACAGTATGCAGAGAGAGTTCAGCCACGCTTGGCCAGCCACCATAAGACAAAACCCTGAAATGGCTGCACCCTCTGTGGGTTGGGGGGGGGATTGGTGGAGAATCAGCACATGACGACTGGTCCAGGTCCAGTCATTCCTCGTTTCCATCTTCGCACTCTATTTCCTCTCCTCTTGCTCCCCCGGTGCATTGTGTGTGACTCCGTGCATGTGTGTTTGCGCTTGGTTAAGATTAGACCTTGCAGATGTTTCTGCTGTGTGGATTCCTGACAGAGGTGGTGTATAATATATCTGGAAAGATTGACACTCGGTTCACCCCCTCCTGGTGCCTCTCCCTCACTCGCACCCGTATCCCCGGGCTGCTGTCACTGAGATGCAGCAGGTAGACATCTGTAATTATTAAGGTGGAGGAAAAGATCGCCCTGGATTGCTGGATCCAGGGCGATTATTATTTTTTTTAGTGCCGAGGAATGCACACAAAAACAGAGAGAAAACAAGCCGCCTTAATTCAGCTTTCTAATTCCATTTTAAATCTGTTTTTATTTTCCTGTTCCTGCAGATTTGCCTGATTATTCCTCTAAAAAGTGCTTGAGGCTCATTGCTAGGTTACAGCCAGGTAGCGCTGCTGCAAATCTGTTTAAGTCGAGGTGTTTCTGAGTAAAGACGACTTGTTAGCTGCTGGCTGAAGAGTGAAAATATCACGCTGTAGTGTCACCTCTGCCTGACTCTCCTCTCGGTTAAAATGACAGATGCAGACAGGCTCTGTAAGCCAGATGGAGCTGCATGAATTCACACATCATTTCCAGTGAAAGCTCACTGATTTTAAATAGTGTCTTAACAAAAGTCTTTGAGGGGGTTTGAGGTTCTGGTTCACCAGAAACTACATGAAAACACCAAAATATCACACAAAAGTTTCCCCCTCAAGACGAAGACATGGGTGACGTTAAAGTCTGGAAAATGGGATTATGAATCATGCTTTACAGTGGAAAATTAAAACAGTAGCTCTTATTCAGAGGCAATGTCTCTGTACGGGTGTTACAGGCTCCCCACAAGACATTTAGAGAACAACTAATGCCAACATGCAACCCCGTTTTTACGGATTGATCTTCCAGTTGTGGAGCCACGGAGGGGGCCGGGTGCGCGGCGCGTCTCCTCTGGGCGCCGGATGATGTCCCCTGACAGATTGAGGCTGCAAGCTCGTCTTTACTGCCTAACTGTAGGTTCATGTTTGAGGATTTTATGAGAATCAAAATAATGGGGAAACAAAGTGCACAGCTGTGGAGAAGCACGCTTCAGCTTCATTTGTTTATTCAGGCAAAAAAATAAAACAATGCCAAGAAACCAAATCATCATTTTGTGAGATTTTATTCATTTTCACTGCAAAAACACAAAATCTGACCGATTATTTTTGGTCTAGTTTCTGGTGCAAATATCTCAGAACACTTGAAATAAGACAAAACTAACCCACAAGTAACTTTTCAGCAAGATATTATTGTTTTAAGTAAATAATTTCTTGTTATTGATGAAAAGTACTAGTTCTATTGGCAGATTATTCAATCTCTAACAAAATGTTATAATTGAAATAATCTGCCACTAGTACTTCTCATCAATGTTAAGAAATATCTTGCTGAAGTTAGTTTTGTCTTATTTCAAGTGTACTGAGATATTTGCACCAGAAACTAGACCAAAAATACTTGGTCAGATTTTGTGTTTTTGCAGTGAAGCCTTTGCAAAGGTTTCACATTTTGTTAAATTTCAAACAGAAACTTTAATGAATTTTATTGGGATTTCATGTGATATATAGCTGTATCAGGGTAACAAATTTTGATGAATGATAAATTGTCCCAGAAGTTATCGCGATAAACGATAATATTGCTGTTTTGAGGCTATTTTCCAGTGATATAATGGTAATAATGGCATAAAAATGCAAGAACACATTCAAATGAGGAAAGTATCAAACACCTTTTCACACGTCTAAAATCTGAATAAAATACATTAAACTTTATCAAAAAGTGGAAAAGTTCAAGTTGAATGAATACTGAGGTTGATTTTTGCTGTAGTCTTCAAAGCCAGATTAGCTATGGACTTATTAAAAAGATGAAAGACATTTAATAATTCATAGAACAAGAAAGACTCCAAATTAAATAATTGCAGGCTTGTTTTTCCTGTTTTAACATCCTAAGCATCTCACTAAATTGACACTTTTTGTGGGGTTTTTGAATCGTTCCATCGTTTAAACTTATATCACCAAGGATAAAACATTTACGCATTTATGCTTTTACAACAACAACAACAACAACAACAAAATAAAGCATTTAAACATAAAGCAGATCACCATCTCATTTCCACAGAAATGTTTTGTATTAAAATATTCTGCTGCTCCTGCCAGGGGAAATCTTCAAGACCATTTGTGTTTCTGTGTGTATTTCTCTCTGTCTTTGTATGCGTGTGTGTGTGTGTGTGTGTGTGTGTGTGTGTGTGTGTGTGTGTGTGTGTGTGTGTGTGCGCACAACAACAGGGAGCACTGTGTGAAAACTTGTGAGGCATGACCATGGCCTATTTAATGAGACAGCATGTGGTCCAATGCTGTGTGTGTGAAAATAAAGCGCTCATAGTGCAAATTAAATTAAGCAGGTTAGTGTGCCAGAAGAATGTGAGACTGAGGAAGACTCTGCGAGAAAGCGTGGGCCGTCTGTGATTGTGCGTATCATGTGGTTAGCGCGGACAAAGAACAAAATGGACATTATACTGACCGCTGCTTTATGGGGGACAAACAAGACCACCACACAACAGCCGAAAACAGAAAACACTGAATCCGATTCACAGAAGCTGCAGTTCCTCTAAACTTCCTGCCACGTAATTAGATTATTTTCAATAAAAAAAAAAGAATTATGAACAAAGAAACTTTTATTGAATCTGGGTTTCTGATATGTTAGATTGCGACATTTGAAAACATTCGTTAAAGTTTCAAGACAACATCACAAGCATGTTTGATTTAAGACCAAATATCAGGAAGAGAATTTGGATAGAAGTGTTTTATAGATGCTGGAAAGTGCCACATTTATCTTTTTAAACGATTATTTGCAAGTAGAAACAGCATCAGAATGTCCAGACTTTATGCGGGTCGAAAAGGAGATGGGTTCAGTGTCCCAGAGATCAACTGGATTTGGTGAGTCTGAAAAATCGACACCAGAACGAGAGCAAAAAACCCTGAGAAAATGCATGAATCTGGTACCAAACAGAAAAAATGAAACAGAAAAAAGTTTGCATTTATGAAGACATTTATGTTTTTCTGTTCACGTTAAACTTAAGAGGAGAAATGAAAATATGTTACCTGACTTGGTAATAGATGTTCTGGCTGGAAAAGAGACAAAATTTCAGCAAACTAATGTCCGAATCTTGTGTCCCTCCAATTTAAAGGCAACCAGTGTTGCTTGATGAGAGGAGTGAGTGAAAACAGTTTGTTTTCTATGGTCTGTAAAGGCAGAAACACCAAAATATAATCTACCAGTTATTGACTGGACCAGGTTTCTGCAGGTTTTAAGCATGCACTGCAAAAACACAAAATCTTACCAAGTACTTTTGGTCTAGTTTCTAGTGCAAATATCTTAGTTTACTTGAAATAAGACAAAACTGACTTACAAGTAACTTTTCATCCACATACAGGAGCTTGTTTTAAGTAACTTACTCGCAGATTATTTCATTTATGTCACTATGAATGGGCACTTTGTCGTTACCTAGCAACCCCAGCCAAGCCCGGGACGTCGCCTAGCAACCAAATAATAGTTCCACTGGCAGATTTGTTAGCTTGTTCTAAGCCAATAATTAGTTAATATTAATTTACAAAATACTATTTCCATTGGCAGATTTTTTCACTTATGACATTTTTCTCATAAGTGAAATAATCTGCCGATGGAAATAGTATTTTTTAATTAAATTATTGACTTAAAACAAGCTCCTAGTTTTTGTATTTTCATATTTCTTGCTGAAACGTTACTTGTCAGTTAGTTTTGTTTCATTTCAAGTGAACTAAGACATTTTCACTAGAAACTAAACCAAAATACTTGGTAGGATTTTGTGTTTTTCCAATGTGTGCAGTCGAAGCAGAGTATCGCTGTTTGTTGGTTAATAGGTTACATTTTAAGAGTTTTGTGTGACTGCATTTTATCTCGCCCCAATTCATGTAAAAACCACAACGACTGGAGATAATCTTTTATTCCTGGCTATTAGCACCAGCAGTTTATTCTTTGCAGGTGAAATGTTGGATTTAAAACTGAAAACTAATTCAGATTTTTTTATTTTCTTACCTTGAAATTAATGTACATGTAAGTCTTAAAAACAGACTTTTGGTACTTTATCAGTAGGTACAAGCTGCATTTGTTGATCAATCACTGATTAGCCAAAGACAACAAACAGTTTCTTTACTTAACAGGAGACTTGGAGAGGAGTCGTCCCCTAACCAGTGATCCATGCGAGCGCTCAGATGGTGGAAGGGGCTTTTTAGTCACCTTAGCCTTTCTTTACTCTCCAAATCCTCTGAAAATACCCAAGGAGCCAAAAAGAAAACACCTCGCAGCTGTTCCTTCTGCTGCCAACTCACTCCTGTGATACTTCACTTTACTCAGCCGCACTTCTCAATCCTGACAACGTTCTCAAACTCTCCAAGCTAATCTTTGTCCAGTTTTGACATTGCATTTTGCTTTCAAAATGCTTTTTAAATCGCAGAGCTCCCAGGGGGCAATAAGGACGAGATGAAAAGAAAACACGAGGAGACGGGGGGTTGAAAGTATCACGTTTGCCAGGGAGAATGTCAGTGTCACGACCTCGGAGGAGAAGGCAAAAAGATCAGCCTCTGGAGCTCTTATCGTGCTCTCCATCTGCAATAGATTCTGTGACACGAGGAGCACAGAGGGAGAGAAAACACTTCAAGCCCACTCCAAACGAGGAACAAAAGCCCTTCTCCTGTTTTTCTGGCTGGAGCGACAGGCACACAGCATGAATAATTAACAGGGACAAACAACAGCTATCAGGTGGTAGATCTGAAAAGTTGGTGCTGGTCGTCAACAGAGGAACTCATTTGTTCCTTATTTTTGTCACTTTCACGCAAAAATGAACGAAATCTACATGCTAAGTATCCATCTTTGCGTTTGGCTATGAATACTGCCTGTGAACATTAGGATGTGCTTTATCGGTTTTACTTTTCATTTTGTGTTTGGGTCGGTTCTGGAGTTCAGATGCTGCATCGCTCTGCAGACGATCAGTAGCTGATTTATACAGTAAGAGCTTCGCTTCGTCCTCTGAGGTTTCATTTGTCAGAATTATCATTTCACACTTTTTGCTCTGTATTGTTTCTTCATGACATTATTGGTATAATGGAGTAAAACATAATATGTTATACCAAGCATTTTTGGTGTAACAGTGATAGTCAGCTCTACATTATGATGTCACCAGGTGATTCAGAATCCATCCAATCACTGAGCAGATGCTTCGAACAGATAAATCTGTGGATGTGCCAAAACTTTCTGCAGCTAAACACATACGAAACTGAAGTTATTATGTCTGGAAATAAGGAGGAACAATCTAGAGTCAACACACAGCTTCAGTTATTACAGCTGGAAACTAGAGATCAGACTGAACTCTGACCTGAACCTTCAGAACCACATAAAGACGGTTACAAAGTCGGCCTTCTATCACCTGAAGAACATTTCCAGGATTAGAGGATTAATGTCTCAGCCAGATCTAGAGAAACTCATCCATGTGTTTATCTTTAGTTGCATAGATTACTGCAACAGGGTTGTCTCAGGTCTGCCTAAAAAAATCAATCAGATCCAGAACGCTGCTGCTGGAGTTCTGACTAAAACCAGGAAGTTAGAGAACATCATCCAGTTCTAAAGTCCTTCCACTGGCTCCCTGCAGCTCAGAGAATAGACTTTAAAATACTGTTGTTAGTTTATAAATCGCAACCTTCCAGACCTCTCAGGTCTTCTGGTTCTTCTCTGCATCCAGAACTGGGACCAAACATAAAGAAGCAGCATTCAGCTTCTATGCCCCACAAATCTGGAACAAACTTCCAGAAAACTGCAAAACATCTGAAACACTGAGTTCCTTTAAATCTACACTAAAAAACCCACCTGGTTGCAGTTGCTTTTGAAACATTATTACCTAAATTACATAATCAGACGAACCAAAATATAAAGTTAAGTGAAAATTTTGGTATTTTAAGGTTGAAATTTGAAATAATTGATAGAATTAATAAAAATAACAAAATCAGGCAAAAGTAATTATTCCAAATCAGTTTCTTTCAATAAAAAAAACTTATGAAACTTTAACAGAAACTGCAGGTTTTTTGTGAATTTCTGGTTAAAACATGTTTGCTTTTCATTCAGCTGGTAGAGAATCTAGTAAGAGTAAAGATACTTTATAATAAAATTACTCAAAGCGTAGTAAAAATACTCCTAAAAGTAAATTCCTTCAAAAAAGTCACGTAGCAGCCAGCTCCTCCCCCCCAGCTCTGCTGACATGAAGTGTGCGGTTCGGCTGAAGGCGTGTCCGCTGCCGCAGAGTCTCCGCCCTCCGGATCCGGACCGGCTGCTCCTGGATCAGCCGCTCAGCCAACAAACTGTTTGCTGCCTCCAGACGCAGCTGCGCGCTCGCAGGAGTGGAGCGGTGGATTTGGGTTTAGCTGGGCGCAGTGGGGCATGACTCTCCGCGGTGGACATCCACTCTGACCAGCACTTTGTGTTTTGGCGAACAGGAGCGTCCAGAACCACGTCGCGTCTTTGCTGAGGGTTTCTGAGGAGAAGCGGGTCGCCACAGACAGACTGAGGTTCGGCTGCGCCTGGAGGTAAGAAACAGATCCCTGTTTCTGAGTTTAAAGTTTAATGTTTCTGAGGATTTAAAGGGGATTTTTTTCTCATACTTTGTTGGAACAAGTTGCATCTTTCCGCCACCTTTAATGACTTGCTGGAAAAAGTAGTTGGTTAATAGAAAATAGCTCTACATTCATGTTTCGGGTCCGTGCAGACTCAGTTCAAATCGCATTTCTTCTATTTATTATTGCGAGTCTTATCTATTTTCGGTGCTTTTGCTCGGTCCGGTCCGGTCCGGTCCGGAGCGCCGTGCGTCCGTCTCCAAGCTGGCACCCTTCCCACGCGGATCAGCCCCGACCCGAAGAGGCTGTCTGCCGGGACGTGGAGGGTCACCAGATGGATGTCTCTGACGGCGCTACCTTTGCTGCAGGGCAGAACTTCACTGTCAGTTTGCATTAATCAGAGGGATGCATCATCCTAAAACCTCCGCAGCCTCTTCCCCTCTGTCTGGTCAGATCTCCGCTGAAGCAGCGCGATGCGTCCTGTGAGGAAAAAGAGAGAGAAAGTCAATACTTTTAAAGACAGTCACTTATTATACATCAGACATGTGACTTATCCAAGTGTCCGGGCTCAGAAAGCTGCTTTGTTATAAGGAAAAGGGCTAAAACACACAGTTCAAATTCAGAATACATTGCAAAACAAAAGTATGACAATAATTTCAGTATGTTAGCCTCCACTAGGTAATGGTTTACTGTGTCTAACAGAGAACATTAAGGGTTGTATGAATCATTAATCAACATATTTAATTCGGAAAGCTTTTGAATTTAAATTTGTATCATGTTACTTGGACTGAGTTTGAAAGCATCTTTCATACTCAAAGCATGTCTATCCCAACATGCTTTGATACACAGGTCAACACATGCTAACTTTCGGTTTAGTACCTTAATGTCAACATGTCACAGAAGGAATCAAACTTACAACTTTCCCATTACAAGACAGCCGTACCACCTCTGGTCCATATGAGTTTCCACTACTTTAGTTAAAACACTAATAGTACAGCTTAAATCTGGTTTTCATGGGATAGAAAAAGTTTAATAACTTGTAAGAACTGATTTAAAAAACTTGCATCCAGCTTGAAGTGGGTTAGCAACAATGCTAACACTAAAGCACAAATATCCAGCAAGTTTGGTTGTCAACCCTTAGGCAATTATTACCAATATCCTAACAATCTGCTGTTATGTTAGGATAGTTGAAAGGCCTGCATGCCGTTTTATTAAAATAGATTTAATGTGTTAGTGTTAAGCTTTAACTTGTAGTTAGCGACAATGCTAATGCTAAGGTCAAATTTGCTAGGAACCTTTACATGCCAGCTTAGGACAAATTTAGAAACTTTCATCAGCGTTTTATAATATAATCAAGGCCCAATTCTTTTATATGTTTCTTTTTAATGTGAAGCTGAGTGTAATGATCTTGATAATTACCTACAATTTAACCAGTTTTCTCAAAATTGGTTTAATTTAATTTATTCAAGTACCTTTCAGCTGTTTTATTTTATGTAATTTATGACTAAAACACCGATCAAAATGTGTCCAATTCCAATTATTACCGCACTTTTATTGATTAAATTCTCACTTTTTTTGTCAGGGTAAAAAGTGCTATTTCTATATTCCACTCAAGCATTTAGTCTGGTTACAGTAACTGCTAGGAATCTGGATCTAATCACATTTTGCCCCAGGAGATTGTCTCCGAGGGACTCATTAACACACAGCAGTGTCCATGGGAGTGTGCCTGGAGTTGGGGCCCTGCAGCTCCCTGAGGTTTGCATGTCAGAAGAGAGGAGAATCACATCACAGCCAGTCAGTTTGGACACACTGACAGACAGACTAACTGTCAGCGCTGCTGCACTAATGCATTACACTGAGAGAAGAGCTCTGCTTCCTTCTGTTCTCTGCTATTCTTTAGTCTAATATCATTATTCCTAACCAAGTAAAAAGAGGTTGGTGGAGACAGAAAGAAAACAGAGATCTGTTTGTTCACCATGTTGCTGGGGAACAATTGCTTTGTCAAGCAAAGGGAGAAAAAGATAAAGAAACAGTTGAATTGATGTGTTTGGAGGAGCTGCCAACACAGATGACTGGACTCTGCCTGCAGCTTTTCTCTCCTCTGTTTGTTAAAAGAATATATACGGAAAAAGAAATAGTTTTTACACAATAAACATCAACAGCTGCATTAGTGAACTGGTAGTGAAATTTATAAATGCGGCAAAGAGTGCTGTAATTAAATGGTTCAACATTTCAGTTGATTCCAGTGGGTTTTTTTCTCTCCACCCGCCCACACACAACACCTAAGGTGTTAATAGTATCCCTGTTAATATGCTGCTTTTGATTTACCATTTACATTACAATGAAACAAAAACACATCGTCAGGACGTGACGGAGGGATGAGTTCAAAGCTGCCGTTTCATCCAGGTCTTGGCAAAATCTGTGAGCTAGCCTGGCAGTATCCGCTGAGAAACACCTGACCTGGCACAGCATTAAAGGCCTGACGTTAATCAGCCAGTGGTCTCTCCGTTCGGTGTCATTTCCCCACTTTTTTCCTTCTTGATCTCAGCTGGCATGATTGCAGATGAGGTGGAACTCTTTTTGGCAGGACATTTAATTCGTCTTAACCAGATCCTCTCTCAGCTTTCTTCCCTTGTTTCCACTTTGTCTTCTGTTACTCCTGACTCCACTGCAAAAACGCAAAATCTTACCAAGAGCTTTTTGTCTACAGTGTAAAGAAAAAAGTCTGTAATTTACAGTAAAATACCAGCAGCTGTGGTTGATGAAATCTTATCGTATTAAAATGGTAAAATTCTGAGAAATCTGGTAAAATTCTCATCTGTAAAATATACAAAAGAGAGTATTTTACCGAATATAAAATATTCTGTAAATTTTACCGAATATAAAATATTCGGTAAAATATTACCGAATATTACCAGAATTTTATCGTATATTTTATATACGGTAAAATTCTGCCGGTATCAGCATAAATTAGAGACTAATTTACCATAAATAGTTTTTTTTAACAGTGTAGTTTTTAGTTCGCTTGAAATAAGACAGAATTCACTTACAGGCAAGTAATAGGAGCTTATTTTAAGTAAATAATTCCTTAATATTGATGAAAAAATATTGGTTCTATTGGCAAATTACTTCACTTATAACAATGGAAAAATGCCTTGTTTTAACAAGACATGTTATAAGTGAAACCAGTATTTTTTCATTAATATTAAGGAATTATTGACATTAAACAAGCTCTTATATCTTACTGAAAAATTACTTTTAAGTTATTTTTGTCTTATTTCAAGCGAACTAAGATATTTGCAGTGGAAACAAAGCCAAAAATACTTGGTAAGATTTAGTGTTTTTGCTGTGTGACGAAACATGCTGGAGCTCTGGCTTGGTTGCTAGGTAACGGGCTGGGCTTTGCTGGGGTTGCTAGGTAATGGGCTGGGCTTTGCTGGGGTTGCTAGGTAATGGGCTGGGCTTTGCTGGGGTTGCTGGGTAACGGGCTGGGCTTCGCTGGGGTTGCTAGGTAACGGGCTGGGCTTCGCTGGGGTTGCTAGGTAACGGGCTGGGCTTCGCTGGGGTTGCTAGGTAAAGGGCTGGGCTTCACTGGGGTTGCTAGGTGAGGGGCAGTACCTGCCGATTTTGTGACGTTTCACTCAGGAGGTTTTAGAAACGACTCATTTTCCAGACACCAAAAACATGAACTAATAGCTAAAAACAAGCCTGGTGTTTTTTAAGCTCTTTAAGTAAGTTAGTTTGGTCTTATTTCAAGCAAACTACGACATTTGCACTAGAAACATGCACATCCTTTCTCATCCAACTTGCAGAGCATGTCTATATTCGTACCGAAGCCTTTGGAGCACCAGAAATGTGTAGGGAAAACAAGACGGGGTCAGCGCTCTTTGTTCGCTTCCTCATCCTCTCTACTCTACAGCAGCAGTAATCCACAGAGAGCCACAACTAAATGGAGTATCTATTGGCTCAATAAGAAAATAGCTTTTTTTTTCTCGATTGCAAGAGGACCCTTCATTTAACGTGTGTGATGCACGCGCCTTGGCCCGTAATGGGTTCAGCATCTTTGTTGTCGAGAGACAGGAGAAAATGAAATTTGCTTTTCAGCTGGCAGAAATAATTTACTCTCTGAAAGGTGTGTTTTTCATCAGCTGTACAGGAGCCAAGAGATGTGCAAGGCCTGATACTACAGCCTGAGCGCTTCGATGCGCCGGCGCTTTTCTTTATTTATCAAAGCTTTGGAGT
Source organism: Alfaro cultratus (assembly GCA_903066825.1). Taxonomy (NCBI): domain Eukaryota; kingdom Metazoa; phylum Chordata; class Actinopteri; order Cyprinodontiformes; family Poeciliidae; genus Alfaro; species Alfaro cultratus. The sequence continues at coordinate 24,881 of CAEFZX010024121.1, read as the reverse complement.
TGTCGGGCAACTGCCTATAAAGTTGATTTAAGTTGACTTGTTTGTGTTCAGTTTTTGGGCCAAAGCAGAGCTACACATGAAGGGTTTGTGTCTGAAATAGTCCAAAGAAGGTTTTTAGAGGGAAAAACTTTGCTGCCTTGATTTAAATGGTGTCTGTTTTTTATGTTCATGCATCTTCCATCAAACCTGATCAATTTAGCATCACTTAATCAAAAAGTAAACAAGATTTTCAGATCATTCAGCAGACTAATAGATCTTGTAAGCACATAAACAATAGCAACAAAAACTCAAATTAGAGTAAAAAGTGTAAACATTAATGCAAGTTCAGCATATCTATTTACACTGGAAGCAGTTTTCTATTGTAATGTTGCAGTACTGTTTGATTAGAGCAGTTCAAAAAGTTTGAGGGTTTGAGGATAAACAAAAGGTAGCGACACTAATGAGCTTTTCAGCTCCCCTCACTGTCCCCTGCAGGACCCTCTGGGCTGCCATATTGGAGCCAGAACAGTTTGTCAACATGCTAGAGTTTCCCTGAGAACACTAAACACAAAATCTTACCAGCTTAGTTTAGTTTCTAATGCAAATATCTTAGTTGACTTGAAGTAAGACAGAACTGACTTACAACTAACTGTTCAGCAAAAACTCAGGCGCTTGTTTTAAGTAAAATAATTTCTTAATATTGATGGAAAAAAGACTAGTTCCATTGGCAGATTTGTTCACTTGTGATAAGTGGAAAATGTGGAGCTAGTACTTGGTTGCTAGGCGATGTTCTGGGCTTGGCTGGGGTTGCTAAGTAACCCCAAACTGCCTGTTGATAGTGAAATAATCTGCCAATGGAACTAGTATTTTTTTCATCAATATTAAGAAGTTATTGACTTCAAACAAGGTCTTGTATTTTGCTGAAAAGCTACTTTTAAGTTAGTTTTGTCTTATTTCAAGTGAACTAAGATATTTGCACAAGAAACTTGACCAAATATACTTGGTAAGATTTTGTGTTTTTTGCAGTGAATTCGTCTTGTTACTGGAAAGTTACGATTTTTAGCTTCACTGACAGATTGAAAACTCAAGAACTTGATGTTTTACAGATCAGAGAATACACCACAACTAAACTCCATTAAAATTGAAGGAAGCGCATCGATGTAAGAGGCTATTTACAAGGAGAATGTATTTTCATGACATGTAAAGGCAAGTTTGTGGTTAATTCATATGGAGAGAATGCAAGAAAGAGCAAGACTGAGTCATAATCACTAGTTAACGGCTCTCCTACTCACACAGTGTGACTTTGCCTCTTCTTCTAGAACAAATTATTACTGATACCTCAAATTAAACACGTTGAACTTTTAAATCAGCTTCAACAGGTAAAATCATCCACCAAACTCTAGTCGCTCTACTGTAAACCAGCCTGTGTGTTTGCCTCCATTACCCTCATTAGCTGACATGCCTGAAATAATAGTCGTCCATAAAACGTGTCAGGTCTTCACTCAGGCATTTATCAACTGTGTGAGTATAGATCATTTTCATTGCTGCCGTTGGAGCCTTTGTGTGTTTGGCTGAAATGTGAGCACATCTCAAATGAGATCGACCACAAACGTTATCCTGGCACCATCTTATCTGTAAGCTTTTCATTTACTCAGAGCTCAGAGAGAGTTTCTCCCGGCTCCTTTCCTCCCTCACATGTTTTGTCCTCCGTTCGCAGAAACCTCCTTATGGTTTTCCTTCCTGTTTTTAACGTCCTTCTAAAATAATTTAATTGCAAACTTTGGGGGAGATTTTAATGGTAGACTTATTCAAAGAGTTTTCGGAAGAATGTAAACAGAAGAAAGTCCGTCTACCTAGAGGTTTACTGGTTAAATGATTTAGATGTTTCTTGTTTTTTAGACATAATTAGGAGGATACAGAGTGAAAAATAGCATTTTACTTCCCTATTTTTGAAATCCTATTTCTGGAAATTCACAAACTCCCTGTTTGTGAACGATTACTCAGTTAAACAATCTGTTTAGCTTGATGCTACTTGGTCAATTTAATTCTGCTGTAACATTAACAGACAGGCTAAATTATTAATGTTAGACATGACCTGGTTTTCAAAACAACAAATTTTCATCTGTCTATACTGAGGCTGGCAAAAAATCAATAACAATATGTATCATGATAAACACATGCTCAATGTCAATCGATAACACATTTGTTAGGATATTTAATATGTAGAATATTCCCTGAACTCCGATCCAGAACCGCACAGCATTCTGGGAGATGTAGGCAGAGAAAAAAGTAGCCGCTCAACTTCACTAAGCAAGGTTGGTGGAATCAACTGACTCACTCGCTCTTTGGTTACCTAGCAACTCACTCACTCTTTGGTTACCTAGCAACTCACTCACTCTTTGGTTACCTAGCAACTCACTCACTCTTTGGTTACCTAGCAATAAACTGTTACATAACTTGCGCAGCAGCAGTTTAAGGTTTGTCCACTGTGCCTCATAACTGCTTAAAAATAAAAAACAAAACAGCTTTGAGTGAAAACTGGATAAAACAGGAAACGCCAGGCCATCAGTTTGTCAGTATTTCAGATGTTTAAAACAAAAAACTGATCAATAACTGAAGATATTGACCGATATGAAACCCTTACGTCGTGATATGTTTTTCAGCCATATTGTCCAGCCTTAGTCTGTATCTAAAGTTTGTTGTCCTTTCTCAATTGTTGACTGTGTGGTGACTTTTATGACTTTGTATTTTTGTGTTTCTATCATGTAAAAAACTTTGGACTGCCTTGTTGCTGAAATGTGCTGTTCAAATAAACTTGATTGATTAATGAACTGACAAATAATGTGTCAGTCACAGGAGTTTTCTCCAGCTGGCCAGTTACAACTGGCAGTTGTAACAAAGTCAGAAAAAATTAAAATGATCAAAAATAAATAAAGTGAATGAAAGCAGCATATAAATATCTGGTTTCTTCTGTACATGAAGGATTTTATTTTTGATTTAAATGTGATCCAAATTCCTTAAAAGCACATAAAAAAGGTATTTTTGATTTTGGACCCTTGCGCCATTGATATAGGAAGCATTTTGGACAAATCTTACACACTGCAGGACTTCTGCTTTTATAATCTGTTTTAGAAAAGTTCCACGTAAATCTTTATTCGCTGCTTGTCTCCATGAGGGTCTGGAAGTTGTGAGTGACCCAAACACGGGGCAGCTCCAGAGTTCACAGAGGGCAGGAAGCTGAGGGGCCTCGCTTCCTTTTTATCAGGAGGAAGCAGGATGGCTGTTTGTGCTCAACCCAAGAATTCCTTGCGCTTATCTCACATTCACGCCTTTTCCCCTTCATAACGGCTGTGCTGAGCAGGTAATGAGGCAAAAGGTATGTATTCGACAAGCTGCGGCGGGAGATAGCGGACCCTCCAATAGGCTTAGGATTCGGCTCCGTTGGGGGGAGGAACTCTCAGCTTCATCTCAGGATGCGACAAATGATCTCGAAGTTTCCCCACAGCCATATTTTCCTTTACGTATTTTTTCCAGAACTAATAAACCAGTTTACACAGGTATCCATTAAAGGCTGAGGTCGTTGCACAGCTCGGTAAATCTCAGGGATTTTTACCCGTAAGGATTCTTCATCACCTCATGCTCTTTTCATCCCCAAGATGTATTCAAAGCTCTGCGAGGGGCTTAAAGCGGGCCAGCTGTCGGGATTCGTGACACGGGTCTGACGTGTGGGGGAATTACCTCAGGAGCTCTGATAAGAGACGGGCAGAGGACCCAAAAGAATCCTCTGTAAGAATAGCAAACATATATTTACTCAAGTAAAAATATGTCTCAAAAAAACATATTTGGTAAAAAATCCACTCAAGTACTGAGTAACTAATCAAATTATCAATCATTTAATATTTAAAAATTACATCATCAGATGGACCAGAGTATAAAGTTAAGTGGAAATTTTGGCATTTTATGGACAAAAATTACAATAATTTATATAAGTAGCAAAAAATAGCAAAATCAGACAAAATATATATTTTTTCCAAATCAGTTCCTTCCAATAAAAATAACTGATGAAACTTTAACAAAAACTGCAGGTGTGTCTGGTGAATTTTTTTGCTTAAAACATGTTTTTTTATTTCAGTGGGTAGAAAATCCCGAAATTTACTCATAATAAAATTACTTAAGTAAAAGTAAAAAGTACATCATGGAAAAAAATACTCCTAAAAGTACATCTTGTTTTCAAAAAAGTTACTCAGCACTAATTATGTATTACTATTTTTTATTATTATTTTTTCCTCTTTCTGTTTTCACCAACTTAATCTTTCTTGTTATCCTTTTTGTACTTTGGTGCTGTTTTTAAAGTGTTATGTAAATAAATGTGACCTTCACATTGACTCAAGTAAATGTAATTGAATAAAAGTAACTAGTTACTACCCATCTCTGGCTCTGATGCGCTGAATGATGCTGAAGTTTGGGCGCCACAGAGAGTCTCGCCCAAAACCATGTTCCATATGGTCACTTTAATGATTTAAAGCTGTGGTTCCCGGACCACTGGTGGTCCACGAGCTGCTGCAGCTGTGGTTCCCGGACCACTGGTGGTCCGCGAGCTACTGCATGGAAACAACCGTTTGTTTGCCATGATGTGAACTCAAAGTGCGACACTACAGTTACTTACCAGAGGATTGTGTTTAAAAATAAATAGGTTACTGCATAATAGTTTTTTTTAATCACTATTACGATACAAAGCAGACTGTTGCGTATCGTAACAGTGCTGAGTTCGATAGGCGGTGAACAGAGCTGCGCCCCCTGCTGACTAACTGCATCTAAACACCTAAAATAAAATAATTTACGTTGGACTACCTACTGGCTGAAGGATTTTTGTTTTTCCCAAAGCAACTCAAGTCTATTTTCCTTTTATTATGCTTCTAAATTAAAAATGGCCGTAACGGTTAGAGTAAGGAACTTTTTTTGTTTTCCATGTGTTTTCATCGGAAAGCTTAGAATCCATGCTGTGAATAACTCAAAACGCTCTGAATAGACGTGTTCACTGTTTTATTCTGGCTTGTCACATTTACATAACGGCGCCACCCTTCACATTAGGAGGAACAATGCAACACGTTAAGAGACTAATACTTCAATTTGTTGTGTTATTGTTGGGGCAGTTTCAAGTTGAGTGTTTGTTAAATGGGGTAAATGGTCCTCGGCCTGAAAAAGTTGAGATTTAAAGGTAAAAACTTGTTTTCATTCCAACATTTTGAATGTTTTTGCTAAAGTTTGCATCCCTCTAAACCCAGAGGTGAATAATGTGCAGGAGCTGCGTGAAAAAGCTTCTCCTCTCATTGTTCTTATTTGTTTTCTGCACTGCTTAACACTCAGCCTTCAATATTCAAGGCCCTGTTAGGAGTTGCTTCTTGCTTGTTTGTTGCATACATTAACTGGTTTCCATTGTCACATGATTTATTTATTACCCAATATGGAGGCTTGTGCTCTGCTTATGAACTGACTGAGAAGGGAAAATCTGTTTGCAGAATGAATAATGTAGTTTCCTCGATTCATCAAGTAAACAATCTCAGTAGATTAGTTCTTGGTTATTAACATGTCTGTGACTAAGCTAAAACCAGTTGGAGCAACTCTGGATACACCTCATGCAGATTTTTTACCTCTATTTTTTGGTTAAGGTAAAGAAGATAAATCGTAACTGTTATTTCGTTGGACTGTGGATCTTAGAAAGCCCAGTCCAATGAGATTAAAAAACGAAAAGGCTTGGAGTTGGGTTTTTAGTTTCTTTACTGTGAAATTCTGTATGCACAGACCTTTGTTTGGAGTGTTTTAACTAAACAAACAATGCAACATAAATAGAGTTTTAAGCTTTTCTGGGCATGAAAGTCTCCCTTTTGCATGTTTTTTTTAGTATCTTTCCATTGTTGCCCTGCCAAAAAAGAAACTTTGGAAACTGTGTCGCTGCATCGATGCTTAGCTTGACTGGTTTCCTGCACATCCTTCACAAGGCGAGTCTTTGCTGGCACTAATGTGATCTCAAGCTTCTGTTTCCTGTCCAATATGTTTCCAATTTACCCTGCAGCTGAACTCAAGCAGCTAACCGCTAATTCACCATGAAATGATCTCTAAGTTTGTGATTTAAATAGTTTTAATCAGATATTATAAACAGTTTTTCATTTATGGGCTGTTTGCAGCAGTATGTTGGCTAACTTTCTGTCCAACCAGATGGAGAGGCGGCTAGATCTTTGGAACCAAAATTCAGAGATTAAAGATGTCGTTTACAATCTTGAGCAAAAATTTATCAAAACTTTTATGATGATCCTTGTCATAAATTGACACTGGAGGATTTATGCAATTCAATGCTTCTTTAAGTCCTTATATATAAACGCGTATCATTTCATATAGGCGTCAAAATCTGCTGCTTTCAAAGACAAGAACATAGTGTCTGTTGTTGAAAAATATGTCTTAGCTCCAGCAAATATATGTGCAAAAATTTACCATTCAATTTATTTCAGTACAAAGATCCTTTATTAATCCAAAGGGAAATTCAGCTCAGCTTCTTGTCCGTCTCTGACGAACTTTCAAACTCTTATTTTTGTAAACTTCTTGCTTTGAACAAATGAATTTTGCCTTTTTTGTTTTCTGTTTTGTTGCTTTACAGTCTGTAAATCCTACATTTAGATAACAAAATATATGGAGAGAGTGTGACTTTATAGTGTTTTATAAACGTAAGCACAATCTATTTCCACCCAAATTCTCTATCAAAACAATAGTTATATATAATATAATTCGATAAGATGGGGATTCTCTGAGGAGGGAAAAGGTTTGTGAGGTTTATGGATGAATAAAATTGATGAAAATAGTTTTTTGTTTTTGTCACAATAACAACATTGTTGTTGTTGTTTGGCTGTTTGTGAGGGATGACACCGGCGCTGCTTGGCTTTGAGCCGTTTCTACTCTGGCTGTGACTCACCGGGCCCAGAGCTCCTCTCCTCTCCTGACTCAAGGATTTTTCAGATAAATTGGGACTCTCTCCAATCTCCTGGCTTTTAACGGTTGCATCAGCTGAAACTGGGTCCAAAATGTTCTCTTTGTCCCTCCCTGCCTGGACTCTCCTCCACATTCCTGTCTGAAATAACACTAAACGTGAATACAGACGTGTTGTAACTATTTACATTTACTGAGCAACTTTTTTGAAAATATTTTATTTTCTGTGTATTTTTGCTGCCCTGTACTTTTAATTTTACTTGAGTAATTTTATTATGAAATATTTCTACTCTTACGTGACTAAAAGTTCTGGATTTTCTTCCCACTGAATGAAAAACAAATGAAATTCACCAGAAACAGACACACACCTGCAGTTCTGGTTAAAGTTTAACACATTTTATATTGAAATGAACAGATTTTGGAAAAACTTTCTTTTGCCTGATTTTGTTTTTATTTTTTTGTTACTTTTATGAATTATTTTCATTTTGGTTGTTAAAATACAAAAATTTCCACATAACTTTATATTTTGGTTCATGTAATTTTGATGTAATTTTTAAATATTAAATGATTTGATCAGTTACTCAGTACTTGAGTAGACTTTTTATCAAATACTTTTTACTCTTACTTGAGTATCATTTCTGGATTTTCAATCAAACATGTTTTAACCAAACATTCACCAGACACAGACATTGTATCTGTGTCTGTTTTTGTTAAAGTTTAATAAGTTTTATATTGAAAAAAAAAAAATGATTTGGAAACATTTTCTTCTGCCTGATTTTATTATTTTTGTCATTTCTATGAATTATTGCAATTTTGCCTTTAAAATACAAAAATGTCCTCTTAACTTTATAATTTGGTTCTTCTGATTATGTAAATTTAAAAAATTAAATGATTGATATTTTGAGTAGACTTTTTACTAAATACTTTTTACTCTTACTTGAGTAGAAATATGTTGAAGTATTTCTACTCTTCCTCTTAAAGTTTTTGTTTACTTCATGTCTCACTTTTTGCTCCAGTTTGGGATCTGAACTCTGTACAGTATCCTGTTGATTTCCATCCACTGAAGACTCAGGCTGGTTGTTGCTCCTGACACAAACTGATTGGGTCATTTGGACTGAACATATTGAAATGCAGGTTGATGCTAGATGTTTACCCATTATTTTATTTCTTCTGCAAGCATTTATTTCTGATATGAATCAGCTGCAGACGTATCAACAGTCGCTGTGAATAAATGATGCAGCTTTATTAGCTTTCTCCGCTTGTCCTGGGGGATTTATTTGCAGGATGACTCGCGGTGCATCCTGCCTGGTTAATAGCACTATAATGTCTCAGCCAGTGGTAATGATCCCCCCTGCCTCTCCTTGCAGCCTGCGGGTGAAACACAACTGCTTTTCTATTTAAATCTCACAATCTATGTTTTAAGACATGATCGTTTTTACTTGAAAGTGAATATTTCAAACCTCAGCAGATGTAATTGGGTTAATTTTATACCAACTTATTATGTGCGTGTGTTTGCGTGTGTTGCCGGGATGGGTTGGAGTCGGTAAGCAGCTATAAAAAGGCTCTGAATTTTCCTTCCTCCAGGCCTGCTGCGTTTTTCTGCTGCCTTTGTATCCCTCACACCTCGTCCACAACGCGGCTCCCTGCTGCTCCGCCGGGATCGCAGCAAAGCTGTGGTACCTCCCACAAAGTGAGACTTGCACAGGTCTGATACGCACATGAGCTGCTTTGTTGGATCAACAGAATCAGAGGAAAAGATCAGCGTTTGTCCCTCATCAGGTTGCAGCCTTGATCTGGAGAATCTGTTGGAGAGAAGGAGAATAATGATCCCACTTAGACTTTGTTCAATAATTTTTGAGGTTGATATTGTTACCTAACACTTTAAGCCCTCAGAGTAGATGTGCTCAGAGAATAGACTTTAAATAGTGTTAGTTTACATTTTGCTCAATGACTTCGCACCACAATACTTTAAAATCAAATCAGTTTTGTTTGAATAAGACGTTTTAGCAATAAGGTCTCCCAAAAGGCTTTGCATCATAAAACACAGTCAATACTTTAAACATTTTGCCGTCGTTGAACATCTGAATGTTGGTTGATGTTTCTAAACAGGTTTTTAGTCTGGATTTAAAGGAACTCAGTGTTTCGGCTGTTTTGCAGTTTTCTGGAAGTTTATTCCTGATTTCTGATGCATAGAAGCTGAATGCTGATTCTCCATGTTTGGTTCTGGTTCTGGGGATGCAGAGCAGAACCAGAAGACCCGAGAGGTTCTGGAAGGTTGATGTGACAATCAGTTTAGAGAATATTTTGAATGTTTTTTTGGTTTTTTTAACGTTCCTGTGGAGCCGTAATAATCTGTAGAATTAGACGTTGTCTCTTTGTGTTGTCTTGTTTTTCATTTCTGTTAACTTGATTAAGTTAGTAGGAATTGGAGGCTAATGTTGTTTATAAGAATTCAGTCTTTTACTGTATGTGCAGTAAATTTGATCAGAGATTAAAAAAAAATAAAAAAAGACTTGAGAGTATAAAATGTCTTCTTCTCAGAAATGAAAATATAAAATGATGAATTCACTTCACAAACATAAAATGTTACCAAGTATTTTTGGTCTAGTTTCCAGTGCAGATATCTCAGTTCACTTGAAATAAGACAAACTAACTGAAAAGTAACTTAGGCCTGATATATGAGCTTGTTTTTCATCAATATTAAACTCCTAATATTGATGAAAAAGTACCAGGTCTACTGGCCGATTATTTCACTTATAGCAAGACATTTTCCCATGTTTTCAGTGAAAAGTGAAATTAAAATAACTTTTTTTCTTAATTTTAAGACACTGATAAATGTGCGTCTTTATTCCTCCTGAGAATGAAAGATTGAAACAAAAGCCACTTTTTAAAAGGTCAACTGTAATTTATTTTTCAGAAAAGAAATGGAGGAAAAATCCATTGAAATCAGGAATCAGTTCTGGTTTGATCCACACTTTGTGAATAAGTTCAACTTGCTTTTAAAACTACACCAACATCTCTCTTCACTGCAAAAACACAAAATCTTACCAAGTCTAATAAGACTAGCTTCTAGTGTAAATATCTTAGTTCACTTGAAATAAAACAAACTAATTCAGCAGATAAACAAGCTTATTTTAGGTCAATAATTCCTTAATATTGATTACAAAATACCAGCTCCACTCGCAGATTACTTCTCTTTCAATTATTTAGTTAAAACAAGCTCCTATTGTTGCTGAAAAGTTACTTATAAGTTAGTTTTGTTTTATTTCAAGTCAACTAAGATATTTGCAGTAGAGATTTTAGGTTTTACGTTTTTACAGTGTTCTCCTTCAGTTAAAACCCTTAAGGATCAGAACTGAGGATTTTTAATGGATATGAACTGGTAGCAGTGTGTGTGTGTTTGTGTGTGTGTGTGTGTGTGTGAGTTTCTCTGCTGTTTTCCATTTTTTCCAGAGCTTCGCCTCAGATTGCATGTGATGAGGAACTTGCAGGGTCATGATGGAGTCAGATGAGACTCCCCATGTGACCCGGCATCCTCCAGTCAGATTACTGAGAGCATTCTGGGACAAACTCAGGACATGCTTTTAAAAGTTCAAGAATTATTTTATCTGAATAGTCTGATTAAATAAGAGCCTTTTAACAAAAGATGCTCTGTTTTTTTCCTCTGCGCTTCTCACAGGGGAAAACAGTTCGACAGAAAGACAGAGTGGCACGCTGCTTCATGCTTTTTTGATGGTGGCTTATGAAATTTTTAACCTTCCGCTCGTTCTGAAAGCGCGGCACTCCAGACGGCGTTCGCGGGTCAGCGCACTAAAACACGGCCTCTGTCCTTTGGGCAAACAGTCGGTCAGCGCCAGCCGAAGTGTTACAGCCACAAGCAAACCATGCCATTAGCGTGCACGCAGGGAGCGCGCTCGCGTTTTAGCTCCCTCTCTAACTTCCTCAAGGAACTGCGGTTTTCCAGGAAGAGATGCAGTTCATTTTCTTTCCTAATAGCTTTTGGAGGAAATGCATTCGAACTGTGAAGTCGGTTCCCTTTTTTCATTTAATCCACAATTCTCTGGGCGCTCTTTCCTTTGAAGCGCGCAGTAAATAGAATCCACTGCACTGGAAACACATCCAGCCTTTAATAAACCATTTGATGTTTATTAAAGGAGTTTGGTTTTATCACGAAACGCTTTAGAGCCCAGAAATTTGCTTCAGCGCGAGTCTATCAGCGGCTGCACAGCACCGACAGGTGTCCCTACCCACTGAATTTAATTTGGCTGCTGTGATGATTGATTTAAGTTGATAATAAAACTAAAAGGAAGGTAAAAAAAAACAGCAGAACATCAGGTGATCCTGGCCGCCTTCCTGCTGATTTCTCACCTGCACCAGGTGTCGAGTCGTCCAGCTTCACGCCGGCGGCCACCTGTCTCCGCTTCTCGGAAGTGTTTCCCGAAGCAAACGCTCGCTTTGGGAATGCCTCCAAAAGCGTGCGCCTGCGAGAAATGGGCTCAGATTATGTTTCCCAATAACACTTGGCAGGACGCAGATCCCAGATGAAATGCTCGGATGCCGAAGCCAAAGTAATTTTGTTGCTGATTTCTTTTTGAACCTCCCCCCTCGACTGATTTGATGTTCTTTTGGCTTCACAACTATGAAGAGACGCATTAAAAAATCATCCAGCTCGTTCATCCAAGCTGCTGTTTGAACGAGACAAATGACAGAACAGACATTTACTCAGATGGATCTGTTTGATTCCTAAACCTGGAGCTGATTTCTTCCACAAAAAGAAACCATAACACAAGGAAAACAATCCAAGCTGGAAACGCAGCTTTACTCCAGTTTGAAAAATGGACACCTCACTATTTATTTAATAAAGAGCACATGTCTGCAGTTTCTGAAGCTGGATCTAGAGGAGCGTTGATGTCTCAAACATCCGTGCAGTCAGTTCTGTGAGCTTGTTAAAACACCCACTTCAAGTATTCAGCCCCCTCTCCAGTTCTCTGCACTTATTCTGTTGCTTTTGGCTCAAACTGCTGGTCTGTTGTTCTTCCAAGAAGCTGGAGATTTTTAAAGAAACGAAGGAAAGAAAGACGTATCTCCCACTGCAGGTCTTCAGCATCTGGTACCAAATACATACCGGTTTTTATTTAAACATTCATCATCCAGGAGGAAAAATAATCTAACATTTTATATCGTAATCATTTTAACCCTTCCATGCATGAATTACGATTCATTATTTTTTACAAAAAGTTTTTGATCTTCTTAAGGAATAACAAAGGTGGGAAAAATATTTAGTAAAATAAAATAATTTTTTTATTTTTTGTAGTGTAATTTTCTCTAAGCACAAGTTATTTGGAAAGTACATCAGTAGTATTAGGGGTTACATGATGTCACAATATTTTTTACCTGCAGGAGTAAAAACATAGGTTTATATTTTTTACTCTTAATTCATGCATGAATTATGATTCTTTGTCATTATTTTTTTCCAAAGTCTTTTTGATTTTCTTAAGACATAAAGATGAGATAAATATTTTTTCTAGGATTTTTTTCCCTAAGTGATCCGTTGTAATTTTCTCCCTATAAAGTTATTTAGAAAGTACATCAGTATTAATATTAATGTCATAATATTTTTTTACCTGCTACAGTGGAAGGAGGGACTGGATGTTTCTGAGTTGAGTTTCTGCCATATTAGATTTAACAAAACTTTTCTTGCACTTGCAGTGGATGGCCAGTAGTTGGCAGTGTATTGTTGCCCGTGTGCATTTATAACATAAAAATCCACAAGAAACACAAGAAAATGGCTTTTAATTATCTGCACTGCAGTGACCGCTATGCATGAAAGAGTTAAAACGTATTTACGACCTTAAAGCATTATGTCTACCGCAACTGAATTATCTAAATTTGTGTAGAGTTGTGGAAAAGTTGCATTTCTTCTGGGAAAATATAAATAGTTTTTGATGTTTCAGACTAAGAATGTTTGTTTTTGTTTTTATCCGCTTGCGATTGTCGACTTGGAAAAGCAATTTATTTTTAAATGCCAAAAGTCGTGTTCGTTTTTGTTGCCTTTGCATGTGAATACAGTTCAGTGGGATCAATTTTATTTTTGCTTTGTCTTTATGGTAATCCGTCTGTTTTCCCTTCCTCTGACATCGATAATACACCCGCTGCATTAGGGTAATGCTCTCCTATGTAATAACTTCTCAGCAGATGCATAAAACAGTCTGGATGAAAGTCTTTTGGGGCTGAAGCTTTACAAGCAGCCTTAACAATACACCAGATCAGATTCAAACCTTTACAGAAAAACTTACTTCATCATGAAAGTCCCAGCTTTTTGTTTCATGGGCATGCAGCGCTACGTGGGTTGTTTATTTTTAACTTTATGTTTGTGGTGAGGCTGATTGAATTATTTACCCGCCAGTAAAGCTGCAGCTCAACCTTTTGGAGCGTTGCTCACAGTTTCATCACCGGCCCAATAATTACTAAAGCTGGCATCAGCAGGATCTGCTCAGGCAAGAACTGTCATCATTTCCCTCCTATATCTGCTGAGACACCTTCAAGTAAATCAACAGAGATGATCCTGTGTTTATTCTAGTTTACTACATGCTTTTATCGTCTTGTTTTGAATCCTAAAGGCCCTTTTTTAGACTGTTTTCTCATCGTCATACTGCCGATGTATCTCTGACCCTCAAACTGCCTCAAATCCATCATGTTTTGTGGCCTGAATCTATTGACTTGTGTTTCTTTAGGGACTTCATTTTGGAGCAGCTCCAAGCAGCTCGGTTTTCATCCTCTCCCCATCGTTTCTCTGGCCCCCGTAAATCAATGTGATGTAATTGTATAAACTCCCTTTTCCCACAGCTCTGAACTGGAGGCACAACGTTCTCAGGGAGAAAGTGATTCAGCTTGACCCGCTAACCTCAGCCTGTTGATTCCCACAGTGTTGTTGTCCCCGTCTTGTGAAACACAGACTTTGCTCTTTAAATATCTGTTTAAGAACAAGTGCGTTTTTCCTCCAGCGGAGTTTAGCATTTGTTCAATTTGTCGGGGAGTTCCTCAGGGCCCCCTGCATGTACCTCATGACATCAGAAGATGCTGTAACAGGATCTGCCTGAACTTTTCACATTTTGTATGCGAGAGGATTAGGATCACTGACAAAAATATTATTCTGACTTTAATTTTTCGATATTAAAAGTGAGAATTCTGAGTAAAAAAAATTTAATTATAGAAAATTTTAGAATTCTGAGAAAAGTGAAAATTCTAACAAAAAAGTCAAAATTCTGAGAAAAAATGTAAAATTAAACTTTTTTTTAGAATTCTGAGATTCTAAAAGTCAGGATTCTGAGAAAAAAGTCAAATTCTAAAAAAAAAGTCAAAATACAGAGGAAAAAGTCAGAATTCTGAGTTTAAAGTCAAATTTCCAAAAAAGTCACAATTCTGAGAAAAAGTTTTTGTTTTCCTCAGGAAAAAAGTAAAGTTGAGTTGCTGTAATCCACTTCTGTACATTTTTTCACACTAAAACCAAAAACGTATTTATTTTAACAAGATTGTTTGAGGTGAACTAGCAGAAATGTTTTCAACAAAGTTAATAAAATCTGACCGGTTTGTATTTAGCCACATTTACTCTGATGCCCCTAAGCAAAATCCAAAGCAACCAAATACCTTAAACTAAATAGATCAGAATTTAATTTAATTTAACCTTGAGAATAAATACAGCCGTTAGTCATCCACCTGAACTGACAGGTCAGGCAAGCAGAGCGTTCATCACAGAGCCATCCAAGAGGCTCATGGAAAATCTGGCAGAGCTGCAGTTCAGGCTGGAGAAAATGTTAATGTGACATCTATTAGTCATGAACTTCACTAATCTGGTCGAATCGGCTGTTAAAGGAAAGGAGTTCTGCTCAAAACAGAACAAGATTAAATGTTTTTATCCCACATGAAAATCTGACACTGTAAACAGCTCTGAAACATAGCGGTGGCAGTATCATGGCGTGGGGATAAATAAAATGTGAGGCTTTGTCAAATGATCCATACTAATTGAAAGAGCTGTTCCCCTCCTGGCCTGTGGTGGCGCTGCACTGAAGAAAACGACACGAAAGCCTCATTGATGAAGTTTAGTCAGAAATGGAGAATAGTCAGGTTTTATAGGATTTCTTTCTATCTTTGACAAAAGACAATGAGCCTTTTCTCCCGCTAGCGCTAAACTTTCTTTTGGTTGTATTTACTCAGAATGCAGTGCGGTGTAATTCACTTCTGCTTTTGGAGCGGTTTTGGTCCGCTTGGCATTCACATATGCATTCGAACTGCATCAGTTTGGTTCCAGTCAAACCAAAACTGCATCAGAGTTTGATTAGGGATTCATACCTCCGAAACGAACCGGACCTTGGAGGGAAACAAACTAGAGTTAGATTGGTGTGACTTTATCCTTAGCGGCCTAGTCAAAGTCCAGGTCTAAATCCATATGTGCCAAACGTTAAAATGGCGGTCGAGATGTTCTCTGTCTAAACTGATCAAGCTTGAGCTGTTTTCAGAAGATTGATCAGTATTTTCAACCTCTAGATGGTCGGAGCTGATAGATGAACCCTGCAGGATTTGCAGATATAAAAGATTTAAGATGGATGAAAAAAATGGATTTCACACTTTGTTTAGATTATTATGTGTAAAAATGTTAGAAAGCCATTTGTCCTTGATATTTTTGAGATTTGTTTTGCCTTGCTGGTGATTTTCCTGTGAAAATAGTCGTTCAAATCATTGAGCAGCTGTGTTAACTCTCTCCATTTTTATACGTTGCTTTAAACTGCGTGACTAAAGAAATGTTTAGCAGCTGTAAATGAGCCTTTTTTATTTTTTACCCAGTTTCATAAACCATGCTGGAGTAAAAACACTCCCACACCTCAGTTCACCGCCAGACAGTCTCCTTTTTATTTTTTATTTTTTTAAAAGGCTGACAGCTGAGTTACGGGTGGATGGCAGGAAAATGCAGGTGTGGATCCTCACAGCTCTCTTCTCTCGCTGCCTACCAGCTTTTCCTCTAAAAGATGCTTTTTTTACTTGTTTCTATGACAACATGATCCTGACAACTCATCCCCACTTCAACCTTTTGATAAACCAATATTACCTGTTTGCTTTCTAGAAGAGTGCAGCAATTTCCTAATCCTTTAATTCACATATCGTCTTTTGTCTCCAGATGTTTAAAACTTGATCTTGTTCTCACGGCAACCGTTAAGATAGTAATATTGCCAATACAATCACCTTTAAGTTAAACAATTAGGAAAGCGCCACAGAGGGTGCCAGTTTGATTTACAGTAGATTGGGAGAATATTTCTACACTGTAAAACATTTGAAGGTGGTTTAAGTTGAAAATGAAAGTCCACCTGCTGCCTTAAAGATGCAATTTAAGTCAACGAGAAAATTGTTTTGGTTTAAACTCACAAATTAAAGTTCATCAAGTTGATTTAACGAGAGACAAGTTGTCTAAACATTGTTTTTTAACTTCATTAATCTTGAATTGTGAGTTTTGTTTTAACTTAATGCTGCAATTTAAACCAAATAATTATTTCACAACATGCAAGAAAAAAAAACTGCCCTCACCAAGTTAAAGAGCCACATTTCTCTATTATTTTACTCACTGTGTCAAGTTAATAATAGTTCCCACTCCTGTCTTTTTCCTCTTTCAGTTTTTTAAGTGCTAACCTAAAAACTCTAGTTTATTCAACTCTTGGAGGTTTGACTAAATTAATAAAAAGTTAACTTAAGTTTATCTTTCACAAACTCACATTTAGGTTCAAAATCTAAAACTGGATAAATTTATTTGACTTAAAGAGTAAAAGATAGTAGATACAACTAAATGTGGTTCTAATGTTTTACAGTGTATTCCAACCTATGATATTATCTTATATCTTATCATTAAGTTTGGGTTTAAATCTCTGCATTTTCACTCTTTCTCTTCTTGGAGTTTAAATTCATCTTATTGAGAAGCTTTTATTAAATGTGCATTTCACATTTCAAGCTTGCAAAAACACAAAATCTAGTTTTTAGAGCAAATATCTAATTTCACTAGAAATTAGACAAAGCTAACTTACAAGTAACTTTTCAGTAACAAATATGAGCTTTTTTAATCAATAGTTTTTTAGTATTGATGAAAAAGTACAAGTTCCACTGCCAGATAAATCCACTTATAACATGGGAAAAATGTTTTGTTGTAAGTATTTATTTGCCAATGTAACTTTTTAATCAAAATTAATGACTGTTTAACTTAAAACAATCTCCTGTATTTTGCTGAAAAGTTGCTTGTAAGTTAGTTTTGTCTGATTGCTCAGATTTTTGCTCCAGAACGGTCACAAAAAATGCTTGTTTTTGCAGTGATTAATCGTTATTAATCTCATAAAACTTTTCAATCAGCACAACAAAACGATACATTTAGCAATTTGGAAATATCATTCTGTTGAGGTTTTCGAACTGGTAAGGTGGACTCCTGTGGATCACAACAACCCACAAACTGCTTGAGACGCCCTTTAAAAGCACCAAACGCATCTTAAACCAAACCTTTTGCAACACGTTCGGGTTTGTGTTTGTTGGTCGTCCCTCATTGATTCCAGGATATTTTTAGAAGGTCATCATGCTGTTAGATTTGCATAATCACGTTCATCTGTGAAAGTATTTCCTCCTCTGTGAGCGGACTGTGTGGGTTGTTGTGGCTGTGCTGACTGTGCGCATCAACAGCAACAATAAAAACTCAAACACAAATGTCGGCGCTGTAAATCGGCTGCAATTAGTGACCAAAGCAGAAGGTTTTGTCAGCTAGTTTCCTTACGTTCTCCAGATGATGTCACATTTTTGCAGCCCATCCATTTAAATTTAAAACTCGCATTTCAGGTTCCCATTTAACCCCTGATGTTTTATGCATTGTGTTTTTCAGGCAGCACAGCTGAGGAAGTGAACTTTCTCACAGCCAGCACTGACTGTTTACATGCAGCTAATACGTTCTAAGCTTTGCAGATTAAATCTCATTTCTCTGAGTGCTTTTTGTGTCGAGCCAAGCCTGATTTCTCCTGACGTCTCCTTGCTTGCGGCTCCCTTGGCTGTTTGAACAAATGTTTCTTAAAGTACTCCTGCATTTTCACAAGATTAAAACCCCCACCCTTCCCTCGCTCCTCCAGTTTTTCCCCCCACATTTCAGCGTCTTCCTGGCTCGCTCTGGGGGCTAACTAGAGGCAGGATATCTCGTCAAAGAAAATCTTTCAACTCTTTCTCCAGTGCAGAGCTTACTGGTAGAGGAAAGGAGTGTATCCTGAGGTTTTGGACTGAGCAGAGTTTGTGCTTTCACAGTTTAAAGTTCGTCTTTGTCCAGAATTCATTTTTCTTCCTCTCCACATCCTTTCACACGCTGCCCAAGTGATAAATCCAGTTTATTCCCTCGTGTCGCTGAAGCATATTATTGAATTTTTGTGTTATTGTACATATATTTGACACGGTAAGGGACAAAAAAATAAACATTCATTTAGTTCTCCCTTTTTCTGTTCAGTTTAACCTGCAGGCTATGAACTTTTTCACATTTTAATACAATTTATGATAAACCAACACAGAGCAGTGTGCATGCTTTTGTTTTCAGCCAATCAGTTGTCTTCATGAAAGTATAACGTTGTGTGCTTAGATATTATATTTTCAGTTAAATCAAATAATTATTTTTCTATTAACATTATTTTAGAGTAAAATAAGTATTTATTTTGACTTGATATTGTGAGTAAGATAACAGAGAAATGTGGCTCTTTAGGTGAGATCAGGTTTTTTTCCTTCCATATTGTGAAATAATTATTTGGTTTAAATTGCAGCGTTAAGTTAAAACTCACAATTCAAGATGAATTAAGTTAAAAAACAATGTTTAGACAACTTGTCTCTTGTTATTAAGGCAACTTTCATTTCTAAGTTAAAATCAAACAACTTTCTTGACATAAATTGTATTTTCAAGGCAGAAGGTGGACTTTTATTTTCAACTTAAACCACCTTCAAATGTTTTACCGTGTAATAAATGATATTTACATACTTAGCTTTTGGCTGTAATTTGACTGTGTTTGCAAGCTGCTGCGTCATCTGACAGCTCTTGCAGATTCTGAGGGATTTCGGGGTTTTAGAAAATGTGCAGCTTTTTGGGGAGGTCCCAGTGTGGCGTCTTTGTGCCGAGGAAATGATCCAGATGCAGAACTGCTGGCTCTTGTAACCCAGTGGGACTCCTGCTCTGCTGCTCCTGTGCTGCCGCAGGATAAATCCACACAGTCAAACACCTTGCTGCACTCAGCGAGGCGCTCATATGTGCAGTTTGGTTTTCTGTGAAGCATCTGTGGTGTTTGTGTACCGGCTTTCCTCCTAGCACTGATTGAAGACCTTCAGTAGAACTTAATTACTGTTCAGCGACATAAAGTTTCCATATGTTGTTGCTTTGGCATGTTTTTGGAAACCATCAAGACGTAAACACCCAAATAGTTCTTAGACATCAAGATTATGGAAATCCATTGTAAAAACTTTGAAGACCAAAATGTGTATTTTGACAAGAAATGTTAACATTTTCTCATCTTTGTTCGCCTTCCAGTCTTGGGGATGAGAAATGTTGCATGTAAAACTCCCTCTAAACTAACGCTAAGCAATCTGAATGAGAGATGAAGTATATATATCAGCTGATGTAAGTCAACTTTAAACACACTGGTTGCTGTTTGTGTGTGGTTTGGGAGAGAGAGAGTATTTAAGGCTACGTTCGCACTGCAGCCTGAAGTAACCCAATTTCGATATTTTCGCCTTAATCCAACTTGTATCTGATCTTTCCATGATAGTCTGAACAACACAGATTGGACTTTTTCCAAATATGACCCAGGTCATTTGGACATCCGATGCGTATCTGATCTTTATGTGACCCGAATCTGAGCGTCCAGGTCGCGTTCATCCATCCAGAATGTCACCATTCTGCGTCCTGATAGGCGGGAAGAAAAACAACAACTATAGCGAACGATAATATGTTGGCTCTGGTTGGACAACAGAATTGTAAGATATGCTCCACTGTTAGCATCCACGTTTATTTCAGTAAACACTGAGCACTTCTTCTTTTTTATGCACTGGTGACGTTGTTGCGCCCTCTACTGCGCATGCGAGACACTTCAGGTCGTTTGCAGTTCACACTGGAGAACACATGCAAGTTGCATATATTTGGAAATGTGAATAACCACTGCAAAAAAAAAAAGAAAGAAAAAAGAGTTGGATTTGGGTCACTTACGGCTGCAGTGTGAACGTAGCCTAAGAATGATTTTGTACAAAAAATTTAATAAATATGTTTTGTATGAAGCTATCCTGACCTGTTCAGGGAAACATAATTGGTCACCTTAAAAACACACACACACACACACACACACACACAAACACACACACCCACACACACACACACACACCTACACACACACACACACACACACACACACGCACACACAACCTGACACTGTTTTCTTGTGATGGCAGCCAGTTACAGCTTCAGCCGCTGTTTTGAAGTTCTTGTTTTATTTTGGGGCATTTTTAGGATGAATATGATGTAAAATTGTTTTGCGTTTCTGTCAGCCACAGCTGTGAGTCGTACGCGTTGCTAACCAGCTGATTTCAGAGGGATTTGTGAACATTGTTGTATCACTGGATGTTCTCGGCAACAAACTCAGAATGTAAACCATTAGGATTTGGACCTGAGCCTGCAATTTGGGCCGGACTCATTCTGTAACCACCAGGCAGCCGTCCAAGTATCTTTATTCTTTTTTTATGTTGAGTCCTTTGTGTCAGGATTTATATTTTATACTCCCCATTCATTCCCTTTTTGCACTATTATTTAATACACAGTCTGTTGGAAAGTGGCCTTGGAGCCTCGGCAATATAAAAACAAATCAAACATCAGAGCTTTGGCTCGTGTTGTTCAGCCCATAAACATCTCAGAGAAACTCATGCAGGAGCCCAGACTCAATGGCTTTTAGTAGTTTTTAATAATAAAAAATAGCTTTAATCTGGTGGCATTTTGCTAATTGTCTGTTTCCACTTCTTATGTACACCACTCCACTGTTTATTGTTGTCAGCACACTAAGCAGCTCTGAAGGTTGTGTGCTGACATAGCAGTTGTTTTGCAGTTTATGCTGCAGACAAAGAATATTTTATTTCCTCCTAAAATGTTTTTCCTTAAAATGTTATGCTACAGTGTTTTTTTTGTTTGTTTCAGCAACTGTACAGGAAACCTAACCGCTCTATGGTATTTTAGCATCATTTAAATGAGAGCTAGAAATTGTTACCAGATGTGTTCTTAACACATGTTTAAGTGGCTGGCATGGCTTGCAGAATAGCGCAGACCACATATCTCTACATCTGATGTGTTTGGAAAAATGTCCCATAGTTAGCCATGTTGGTATTTTTGGATTTAATGGCTGCTGGTTTGTGCTAAATCTCGTCATACAATCATCTCTTGTGTAAGAGGTAATTTTCTGGAATCAACAGGAAACTCATATCTGAGATGAAAATGACTGATTAGTCTGGCAGCTATTTTTTTATAAATACATTATTTTGACATTATTTATAAAACCTAAAAGTCTGTCAGCCTTGCAAGTATTCAAACAGCTCTGACTTTCAGACATTTCGATAGTTTGGTTGGATTTTTATGTACTTATTTCAAACAGGTTTTTAAAAACAAGAAAATCAGTAGGACAGAGAAAACCTAACCAAGAATAAAATAATTTGTCTACTGCACCTTTTCTGTTTATGTTTTAACTCATAAACTTTTAATTTCTGATTTAAAACCAAAACAATTTTCTTGCTGACTTAAACTGCATTTTCAAAGCACCAGGTGGACTTTCATTTTCAAGTTAAACCACCTTCAAATGTTTTACAGTGCATAGTACTGACTGCAGGGGGATGAATTGAACAGTTTTCATATATTTTTGTATGTTAAAAAGCACATATAATTTGCCTTCTGCATACATTTTATGCCTTACTTCACTTTACTCAACTCTCTTTAAATAGACGTGGAATTCAGTTCATTTTTCACTGTAAGGTTTAAGTTCAAGTTGTATTTTTAGGTGGTGTTTTCTTATTTTCAGGAATATATCACAACATTTTCTCTCTTTATTTGCTTATTATTGCAGAATACAAAACATTTTGTTGTGTTTGCGATGCAGACAGGCCGGATGGGATCTTTATCCCCGTTGAATCTCTCTGAGCTCTTCGCCTGCAGCTCTCAAGCTTTCCTGGCGTCAGGATTTGACAGAGATGGAAATTGTTATCGTGTGTCTGTTGGACAGCTTGCGGGGCGTGTGGGCAGGGGCGGGAGGGAACAAACCAGGTTTAACAGCCCCCACTGTGTGTAGTAATGAACTCTTACCTTGGCTTGGAAGGCAGCGGCGCTGATATCCTCGCTGTGTTTTCGTAACCCTCGGTAAAAAAGGCCTTGCTCTTAATTGCGTCCCTCGGGTTCGGAGCGCTTGGTATTCACAGCCTTTCCTGTCCCTCACGTCGATCCTCCTCCTCTCCCGATCTTAACCCCATCATCCCTATTCGACAGGTCTTTCCTCTTTAATCGCCTGACTTCAAAGCGGCATTGTGATGCCCCCGGGGCGCCGAGCTCTTCAGAGACTCGGGGCGAATCTTACGGGCCTGGGAAGTTGGCTGAAGGTGTGATACTACATGAGGCCAAAGTTATTAACAGAAATTTGCTTGGTTGCTGCGCTTCATCATGTTGTCACAACACTGCAAAAACACAGAATTTACCCAGGAATATTGATCTAGTTTGTTGTGCAAATATCTTAGCTTTGTCTTATTTCAAGTGTACTAACATACAAGTAACTTTTCAGTAAGAAATCTGAGCTTGTTTTATGTCAATAATTTCTTAATATCCATGAAAATGTACTAGTTCCATTGGCAGATTATTTCACTTATAATATGAAATAATCTGCCAGTGGAACTATTATTTGGTTGCTAGGCGACGTCCTGGGGTTGCTAGGTAACGACGAAGCGCCCGTTGATAGTGACATAAGTGAAATAATCTGCCAGAACATAATATTAAGGAATTGTACTGAAAACAAGCTCCTATATCTGGCTGAAAAGATATTTGTAGTTTTGTCTTATTTCAGGCTTTGTAAGATATTTACACTGGAAACGAGACCAAAAATACGATTTTGTGTTTTTGCAGTGAAGAGATGTCGGTGTTGGTTTAGAAGAAAGTTGAACATGTTTACAAGACTGTAAGTGTGGATCAAACCAGAACTGATTTCTGAATTCAGTGGATATTTTTTCTCTATTTCTTTTCAAAAAAGAAGTTACAAATGACAGAAAATATTTTGGAAATGTGTTTTTATTTCACCCTTCACGTCTGTGAGTTGTATGATGAAGTGTCAGGGCCAGACTGCAGGAATTTCTCTTTAATTATGAGTCAAAACATTAGAGGAAAATTTACCAGAACGTCTTAAAGTTGAGACAAAAATAGCTTGGATAATTAAATTTTATTTATTTTTTGTGTTGGAGTTTTTATAAAATTACTACTTTCTATAAAAACGTAAAAACGTATCACCTTCATTCTTCTGGTGATTTTAAGACCTTATTCTCATATTGCCACGTCTGAATTAGGTTTTGTCGTAGAGTTGACCTGAATAAGAAACGCTTGTCAAGCAAGATGGCGGCCAGAACAATGGAAACCCAAGGAGTGAACTGGTGGGAAAAAATTCAGATTTTCCAAAAATAAAACATTCTAAAACCAAAGATTCAATGAGTCGATTAAATTGATTTATCACCCATATATTCTCTGAGTGCTGGGCTTTAATGAAGGCGTCTTTTGCAGAGATGAGAGACAATCTGCTGCATGAAGGACCTGCCAGCCAGAGGAGCGATTTGGCCAACGTTCACCACAAAAGGGTCGACACAACGACATCTTTCATTTGCATCACAGTACCTACCTCACAACACATCCTCCTCAACTTTTCATTCAGCCCAATATGATTAATGCCTAGAAAACAGTGGAAACTGTTTAACGAGTCCAACTTCCACCTTTTAGCTGAAGTGATTCTGTGTGCTATTTGTGTGGAACCCCCCAGAGTCTGCAGTGGAGCAAAGAACAAAGAAAACAGTGGGGAGCGATGGCCAGCGAGGGAAGAATGAGTGATTATCAGTGTGGTGCCCTCTGATCAGTGTGGGGATTGTTTCTCCATCGTGGTAGTTTATCTTTATCTCCTGTGGCTGACTTACACTGTTGGATCAATAAATCCAGATGGAGTTAGGCGATAATTCTGCCTCAGCATTGCCCTCATTAAAGCGGACGTTCAGGAGATATATAGCTGCCGGCATCTGCCATTTTTTCCATTTCTATAATACAGCAGTTGGATGGATAAGAACTGCTGGGGGTTGGTGAGACCAGACCGAAGAAAAATGACATCCAAATGGCTACAGACGCTTTTCTTTGTTGAGGTGTTTAATAAGATTTTATTGAACACTGTAAAACATTCACAGGTGGTTTAACTTGGAAATGAAAGTCCACCTTCTGCCTTGAAAATGTAATTTAAGTCAACAAGAAACTGTTTTGGTTTTAACTCAGAAATTAAAGTTCATGAAGTTGATTTAATGACAAGAGACAAGTTGTCAACACTGATTTTTAACTTTATTCATCTTGAATTAAGAGTTTTAACTTAATGCAGCAATTTAAACTAAATAATTATTTCACAATATGCAAGAAAAAAACCTGCCCTCACTTAGTTAAAGAGCCACATTTCTTTATTATTTTATTCACAATATCAAGTTAAAATAAATACTTATTTTACTTTATAATAATTTAAATTCTTGTTTCAAACTGCATGAACAAAGTTTCTGATCTGATAATGAATTTTATTAAACATCCCAATGAATTCAGCTCAGAAACATTTAGTGTGAACAGGACATTATCCTCA
>CAEFZX010024120.1:0-44046 GCA_903066825.1 Alfaro cultratus | reverse complement strand
AGTTGTGTAGCGTGTAAACACAATTTTAACTGAGATCTTTGTTGAGTGGCTCATTAAAGATTTTTTGACACATTCAGCCGGTCTGTAGAGCAAGTGGAAAGGGGTGCTCCCATAATTCACCACTGTGACTGGTTTGGAAAAATTGTCCTTACAGTTCACCGGGACCTGTATAGGTGTGTGTGTGTGTGTGTGTGTGTGTGTGTGTGTGTGTGTGTGAGCAGCAAGATAGATATGCAGAGATGCAACAAGGTGCGCCCTGCCTGTCCCCTGAGTCACTCTGCGCCATTTATTAGCACCAAGTTGACTCTATTTGGCTTGACTTGTAATTAAACCTTTTCATGGTTAGAACTTTTACACCGCTGTGAACTGTGTGAGGTGATTAAAGGCTGTTCAATTTGCACTCCGGTCCCACTGCTTTTCTCCCTCATTGATCTCTTTCAGGCCCTTGAAGCGACAGCTGCTCACAGGGGGGCTCTTCATGGAATAAAACAGGATGCGCGCCCTGCCTTTCCATGTCAGCAGGTATTACACTGTTAGCTATTGGATGTAAGCATCTGGTGTGGATGTTTGCTAGTCGATGACTCTTACATGACTAAACAAATTATAGTCTTCTTTGGTTATAGTCTTCTTTGGTTAATGCTTATGATTTGCAGAAAAGAATCACCTGTGCAGATGCTGCAGACGTTTATATACTGTGTTGTGAAAAAGTAGATTGTGTTGCTTTTTTTTTTGTCTCACTTAAATGTTTCAGATCATCAATGTAATTTCAACATCAAATAAAGATATTCCGAGGAAAAACAAAATGCAGCTTTCAAATGAAACTATAACTGGTTGGGCCACTTAGCACCAGCAACTGTCATTGAGTTTTTGCAGTTCAACTCAACTCAATTCAATTCAATTCAGTTTTATATATGTATCACAAATTCACAACATGTGTCACAAAGTGGTACTTTGCAAAAAATAATTTTGATTCAATCAAACATACATTTTTATTTATCCTACTTATCAAATGGTAGAGTAAGCTCAGATAAATGATTTAAAGTGGTTTAATAAGTTTCTGTCTAAGGAAACCCAGCAGATTGCATTGAATCATCTATTAACCATCAGTCTTCTGCGTCGCTGTGAAGGAGTTTCAGCTACCTTCTTGTTGCAGAGTTGTTTGTTTCAGACAAACAACACTGATGGATGTCAGTGACTCTGTTTCTCAAAAACAGAGCATTTCTGAGCATATACTAAGGTCATGTCACAGTGTCTAAATCAACGTTGACTTTGACTAGGCCTTTCCAAAACTTTAATTTTGTTTTAGGTCATTGTCCTGCTGCATAAAGCAAATGTGCGGGAGGTTAAGGTCACAAACTGAGGGTCAGATATCGTACTTCAGAATTTTTTGATAGAAAGGACTATTCATAAATCAATCAATAACAATAAGTCTTCAATGTTATGAAGAGAAAAAAAGTTGCTCCAGACCATCACTCATCAATATATTATGTTTGACTGTTTGCTGTCTGTTAGCTTAACCCAAATGTAACAGGACACAAAACTTCCTAAAAGTTCAACTTTTGTTTCACCGGTCCACAAATCGTTTCCCCAAAGCCTTGGCAATCTTGAAAACATTTTTGGTAAATGTGAAATGGATGTCTGCGCTCTTTTTTTTTTTTTTTTTTTGTCAGCAGAAATTTTCACTTTTGTACTCCCCATGAATGGCGTTTTTACCAAGTGTGTTATTTCTGAATAACAAACAGTAACCTTTACTGAGGCGAGTAAGGTCTGCAGTGCTTCTGGTGCTATTGTGGGTTCTTCTGTCATCTGAGTGAGTAATTGTCATATAATGGAGTAATTTTCCTAGTCCGACCACTCCTGGGAAGATTCGCCACTGTTTCATGTTTTCTCCATTTGTGGATAATGCCTCTCACTGTGGTTCACTGGAGTCTCAAAGCATTGGAAATGGCTTTGTAATGGTTCCCAGACCGATAGATGTCAGTGACTCTGTTTCTCATCTTCTGTTGAATTTCTTTAGATCGGTGCCTAATGTTTTCCATCTCAGGTCATTTTTAGCCTACTTTATGAAACTTCATGCTGTCAGGAAGGTCCATTTTCAGTGACCTCTTGATCAAATAGTAATGGGATCTGGATGTGGGTGGTGAAACTTAACCAAATACAATGTGGCCAATCACAGTTAATTCATACATGTAATTATATTTTCACACATTGCTCTTATTTCTTCTAATAAATGAAAACTACCTTCTATTTGCTCTGGTTATTTTTTGTCTAACATTAAATGTGTTTGATGATCTGAAACCATCAGTTGTGACACATAAAAAAAGCAAATAAAAAAGAAGAAATCTCAAATAGTCATTCACTGCACTGTTTTTTGACATGAATAATGAGGTCAGGGCGAACAAGTTTAACTTTTTAGGATATTTGGAGAACATTACAGCTGTTTTACATCCCCATAAATAAAATACATTCCACTTCCACCATAAAGGAGCATGTGCCTGCGTTTAGTTTCTCTTCAGGCAATTGAGACATAAATCCAGCCCTGATGCAGGCTGCAAAGAGAAGAGAGAAGAGCAGCAGACAGGTTTTCACCCCACCTTTGCCAGATGTCAAGACACTTCCCACACAGAGTTACGGGGCTAACAAGTGGTTTCAAGACAAACAGCAGAGGCTGATTGTGGTAATGCTCTAATATCGGATTCGATCAAGCAGCAGATGTCTTTTTATTGCAAGTCATTACTGCTGTCACACTTATTAGCATATAAATGGTTTCTGGGCCTACGGAGACCTAAAAGTTGTTGCACATGTAATTGAACCTGATCTCTGCTCTGTGATTGAGATGTTCCAACACACTCATGCATACATTACCGCGCACACAAAGGTAGCGAGTATTTTACTCGCACACACACGCGCACACATGCACCCCCCCACACACACACACGTACGCACACGAGCATGCACACACACACACACCTACTAAGGCATGCTACTCTGTTTTACTGACATCGTGGAGATTCCTACACATGTCTACATCCAAGAATAGCACCTGACCCAAACTCTCGCCCGAGTTGTTCTTGAACTCTGCCACTGAAAATACAATCATTTTATCCCCAAGGCTCCTGAATGACACAAGCCAAGAACTTTTAGGTTCTGCACCTCAATAAAAGGATGTATAAGTTCATGCCTAGATCGCTCTTCTGCTTTTGTTTCTTATGTTTGGTAAAATAGTCACAGCATTAAATTGTCTGTGAAAATTAAAAAATAAATAAATAAATTGAATAAGTCACAAACTGTTCCTATAACTGTGCAATGAATAATACATGAATAATCTTAATGAATGAATAATAATTAAAAATAATAGTGGTTAATGCCTTAAGACCATTTATACCACAGCAGGTATGGAAAACCACAAATGCAAAAATAGAGTCCACCTGTATGTTGATGTCTGTATACATACAGCTGTTCTGTGAATATTAAACAGCATCATGAAGACCAAGACCACCAGCAGCAGACAGGTCAGAGGTCAAACTGCAGAGAAACTTAAAGTAGATTTTGGTTATCAGACAAATTCCCAGAAACTGAAAATCTCTCTGAATAATATCAAATTCAAAAATAAAGAGTATGGCACATCTACAAACATGATTGTTCTCCTATTACATAGTTTTTTATTACTCTGAGAAGCTGTCAAGACACCCATGGTGCCTCTGGAGGAGCTGCAGAGATTAACAGCTAATATGTTGAACCAGAAAAAAAACCCATTGCTGACAGAGAAGAAGGGCTGTTTGTGGTGTGCTACAACCAATTCAATTGACAAAACAAACTTGGAAAAGAATGTGCTCTTATCAGAAAGAAACAAATTTGAACAATTTTTTGTTTGACCTTATGGAAAATGCAAAAATTATGGACAAGGAAAGTGATCAGATTTGACGGGAAGATTATCTCACAAACTTCGGACAGTCCTGGAAGCAAACCAGTTACAGACTGGGCATAGGTTCACTTACCAGTTGGATAATGATCCTGAACATACAGCCAGATTTAAGATTGAATTATTTAGATCCAATCATAATCAAATATTAGCGAATACCCCAGTAAAATTTCAGACTAACATCCAACTGAGAAGCCGTGGCAGCTTGAAAATGACTATTCACTGACTGTGGTTAAGAAATTTTCTAATAAAAATTAGATTGAAAAATTCAGTATGTGAAGAAATGGTAGGAACCTACAGTACCTGCCAATACGCGCAACAGATGGTGTATCTACTTCCCCGGAGTCAGGGATGCTCCACACAAATGTACGCCACACTTTTTAGATTATTTGGAGAAAATGATGGAAACCACGTTTCCCCTTCACTTGACTGACAAGCACCACTAACGAAACGCAGTGTGTGGTTGTAATGCAACAGATTTTGAAAAACACATCACAGGTGCGATCGAGCTTCGTGCTCAGGAATTTTGAAACATGCTGAGCTGCATAAATTCAAGAGGTATAAATACTGTTTCAAGGTGCTGTTTGTGTTTCCTGGAATGTGTTATCATAAATCAGGCTATGAACAAGAACGCCTCCAAATGAACCAATACTCTAAAGCCTTAAAAATTCTCCCAGTGAAAATGTTTTTTGGTAATATTTCTGTCCCTGTTAAAGAATCTGAGATTAATAAACACATGTTTTCCCCCATGTGATGAAAATGACATGGATGTGCAAAATATTTGGTAATCTTATTTTATGACTAGTCATGCAGCTTCGAGACACAGATATTTGCCACATGCAGCCTTCATTTCACTTTTCATCTTGACATGCTCAGAAGTGATTTATGCATGTTAGTGTCAACACAGATGGATGTTGCTCCTCTCCAAGGCTTCCTCTGAGAGTCAGGTGGGGGGGGGGGGGACCTTAAATTATCGCATTCAAGGCTGTGCTCAACATGAAAGGGGGAGCACACATGGGTATTGCCTTTTACACAGCAGAATGTGTATGCGTGGGTGTGTGTGTATCTGTGTATCTGTGCCACCTCGCATGGGGCTGGAATGTTAATAACCAGTCTGCAAATAGTGAACTCCGAAAGCATTAGAAGGGAAAAATAAATTTCAATTTAGCTGCTTAGCTTGGCATGTCACCTTCGGGTGTCACTGGTAAACACTGCTCTGACCCGGGTGCCTTCAAATTAGATATTGGCATCGTAGCAAAGTGTTACACAGTGGGAGCTCTGCTCTGGCTCAGTCCCACCCGCCCCGCTGCTCTGAATCTGGCCAGAGCTCATCACCGTAAAAACAATGCATCAGCAGGGGGACTGCATCTCGACAGTCTCATTAGGCAGCAGATGATGGTTGGACAAAACAAATCTCCACGGTTTTTACCCATTTGTATTCATTTGGTATCCAGTTGACTGTCTGTTGTTCTTTTTTTTCATTTGTCCTCATTTATCTATTTTATTTTATTTTTTTAAATCTTGTTACCGCATCCAAAAATAATTTTCTGATTCCATCATTAAAAGAGCTCAGAACGAAAGCAACATTCATCTACATAGCGGGACGTGAGGAGTATTCATTTATTCAAATTCATCAAACAGAGGGGATGAAAGGGGGAGATGCAAGGGTAAGACGACGAAGAACAGTAGAAGGGGTGATGGAAAGCTTGTGTAGATTGAGAGATGGAGAGAGGACAAACCAACGAAGAAGAAGGCAGTAGGCCGCAGAGGTGACCGTCATTCACCTCGCACTCTTTGATCAGTGGGGCCGTGGATTACCAAAGGAGCCCGGATGGCTCTCAAAGAATGCAGGTGCTCTTTACAAGCTTCAACTAAATCACTTGGGATATCAGACCACAGCAGCTGAGAAACAGCACCAGGGTCTGGGGTGTACTTCCCAGAAAAGAACCAACCAATTCATATCAGCAGGGCTGGACAATCATGGTGGATTTTTATTGTTATTTTCCACATACAAGCAAATATTCAGACTTGACATTTACAGCAATTCAAATGTCAAACGAAGTGTATTTTGAAGAACGCTTCAGGAGGATGAATGAAAGCATAAGGATCCTCCCTGTACAGTGGAAAAAGCTCAGAGGGACTAAAAACGCAAAGGAATGCAGGGGAGGATGTCTGAATTTCAGAAATAATATATAAATTTAAGTTGAGCCATCAGTTAAATGATAATGTTGACAGTGCAGCAAAAAAAAAAGCTAGTCCATCACAGAAAATGTTTTTCTTTTCCCACAAATCTTTTTACAAGATACACAAAAATATAAGAAATACCCTCACAAGTCACCCAATTTATAAGTAAAGACCACCTATAAATAATTTAAACAATGTGTACATTTATGCACAGCTCTTTCTATGTAAAGAGCCATGCTTGAGGGAGTTCTACACTGCTTGTCTCTGTGAATGTGACTGTGAAACATGGTGGTCGCAGGGTCACGATGCAGAAATGTCATTTTTCAAAAGGAACATGAAAGCCGGTTGATGGATGAAACTTATACAGGGTGGTTGGTGAGTTTCATGAGAAATGTCACCTTAGATGAGCTGCTCCATCCACAAACAGCATATATTGGGCAAACAAAGAGATTTCATTCAAATGAATATTAAAAAAACAATAATTGTGCTCACCCTACTTTGATGACACTCTTCATTTAACACGTTAATAGCTAATGGTCTTATTGTAGTGAAAGTAAGAGCACCAGCCAACATTTTATCACATGACTTTAGTACAGATGTACAGCTAGAGCTCAATAAATTAGACAAACCTCAAAATTCAAATGTAAAAGTAATGAAAATAGAGATTTAATTTGTGAGAAAACTGATACAGTACATCTGCTAACAAGGGGGTTTATAAATTTGTGGAATGGATGTGATCAGTTCTGAGGTGTTAGGGAAGCTTGGGCCCCTTTTTCTCTCATTCCACTCAATGTTCCTTTATTATGTGTATGAATAGCACTTACTGAACAGCTTCTTTTGAAATTACATATTTGTGGGCTACCCTTCAGGAGGAGTGTGTCAGTGGCTGTCAGATGGGCATTCAAATCATAAAATCTTCCCCTTGATTATGTGAGCAATACACATACACTTTCTCTACTAAATCTTCTATCAAAATTAACAGAAATAGATAACACATGAAATATATCGCTCTCAGTTTAATTAAACAATAATAAATACTTTTATGTTGGATCAAAACTGTTGAAATAATGTAACTTTTACAATTTCTATACTCTTCTTGAGCCGCACCTGTAAGTGTTTGAAAGTGAAGGAGTGTGGTGGTGGAAGCCCCGCCCGCCTCGGATGTGACGGCACCCAATGGGAAGGCACCGTGCGCCGTGGAGGAACGTCATCTAATGGGCACTGGTGGTCACAGTAGTGGGACGGCCCAGCTGTGCTGAGCTGCTCGGCTCGCCTAGTTCGCCGCACTCCTGTTTGTGAGTGTATGAGCCACCACTTGAGCACTTTACATGACTGGAAAAATTAAGGTAGATGCTAATTTACCGGCTTCGAGGTTAGAAGACACGTTTCCCATCCGAGGAAAGAGGTTGTTTTTATTGCGGAAGGATACAGATTTGGTTTTGCTGCCTTTTCTCCCAGCCAGCTGTAGAGATCTCTGATGCCGAGCGCTTAGCTAACAAGCTAACTAGAACTGTTTTCACAGACAAGCTAGTATAGTTAGCTTGCTAACAAGCTAGCGAACGTCGGCTTTAGAAATGTATTGTCTCGGTTTATCTGTTGTAATGTTGGAACCAGCTTTAGAGGCACTATATGAACAAACTGGCGTGATACCTCCTATGATATTTTGAATGTTTTAAAGCTCCTGTACTAGTTTGGTTTATAATCTCCAGTGAAACCTTAAGACTGGAGTACAGACAATAGTTAACTGTCTGGGCAACAAGTCTAGCTCACTCTGCTGCTTTAACTCAATTATGTTCTCGTATTTCATATTGTCAGTTAATATGCGGATAGGACAGAAACTGTAGCTGGTGGCAAAATAACCCCTGTGGCACAGCAAAGGTGGCGTTACACAAAGAAAAGTAGAGCGCGACTTAGGATGTCCAGATTTTAGTCCATCCGGTAGTTTGGGAAAAGCTGTTGTCATTTTATCAGCAGCATCGCGACCGACGAGGAAGACGAGGTGGATGGACATTAAAAATCGCCCACATGCGTTGGATCAGCTCCCGGACTTGTGAAAGGCAACTGAAGCAGGAGGAGGGAGACGAAAGCTCGCAGCCCGGGGGAAGATGGCGGAGCGCTCCCACAGGAGGTGGTGAGACCCAAACTTCGCAACTTGTCGGATTCACAGACTCGCACCTTATTTCCGATCGCCGGACACATGCAGGCCAAAAAACGATACTTAATCCTGTTCTCCGCCGGCGCTTGTCTCATTCTGTTGTTGTGTTTCGGGGGTATACAAGTCCCGCTGTCCGGACGGGGTCCCAGCCGGCGTGATGACCGCAGCCTCGCCGGGTATCACCCCGGGGCGCGGTGGCGGCGCCTCCAGGGATACCTGCAGTCTTTCAGCACCTTTGAGAAGGATCGGAGCGATGACCTCAGCGAACACATATCTCCTAGGCAAAAGAGGGACACCAACTCATTCCTGTACACTGGGAAACGATGCAGAATGGAGTCCTGCTTTGACTTCTCTCTGTGCGAGAGGAACGGATTTAAGGTTTACGTGTATCCGCAGCAGAAAGGAGAAAAGATCTCGGAGAGCTATCAAAACATTCTGACCTCCATCGAGGGCTCCAGGTTTTACACGCCAGACCCAGCACAGGCCTGCCTGTTTGTCCTGAGCTTGGACACTCTGGATCGGGACCAGCTTTCACCTCAGTACGTGCACAACCTGAAGGCGAAAATCCAAAGCCTTCCTCTCTGGAACGAAGGCAAAAACCACATAATCTTCAATTTATATTCCGGCACATGGCCAGATTACACAGAAGATCTCGGCTTTGACATTGGCTTTGCCATGCTGGCCAAAGCCAGCATAAGTACAGAAAACTTCAGGCCTGAATTTGATGTTTCGATCCCCCTGTTTTCGAAGGAGCACCCCAGGACAGGTGGAGAGAGGGGCTATTTGAGACATAACACCATCCCCCCTTACAGGAAGTACGTGCTTGTTTTTAAGGGGAAGAGATACCTGACTGGAATAGGGTCAGACACAAGGAATGCTTTATACCATGTGCATAACTCGCAGGACGTGGTCCTCCTCACCACCTGTAAGCACGGGAAGGACTGGCAGAAGCACAAGGATGCACGCTGCGATAAGGACAACGCAGAGTACGACAAGTGAGTACTTTTCTGTCATTAAGTTTTCAGATAATTTTTATTTACCTCCTCTTACAGTCTCATTTGGTGCTTTTAGAAAAACCTGCACTAAAATAGTCAGCTTGCTGATTGTGAAGGTTTGACTTAAGGGCGGACAATATAAACTTAGAATTTTATCGCGGTACTTTGTGATACTATTGTGATAACGATAAGGTATGTGATTTAAAAATACATGTATTACTAAGTTTTGGTTTTTTTTAGTTAACTGTATGGCTGTGACTGAATAGCATTCGCATCACCACAGACACAAATATTGTTGTTGAAAAACTTTCCTATTTGAAATGGGCTTAATCAAGACACCACTTATTTAAAGAAAGTATGATTTATATCAGTAAGCTGGATTTAATCATGTTGCCAGTATTACTAATATTTATTGATGCCTTTATGGAACAAACGGAAAAAATAGCAAAAATAACTTTTCCAATGGCACTGTCAGTTTTTTGTTAATTTATCATCAATAAGTGAAATTTATCTTAGTGATAAATTTATCAAAAATGATAAATGAATCAAAAGTCTTCATGATAAACAATATGATAAATGCCCACCCCTGGTTTGACTTAATTTCTTTGCAATAACAAATATTATAAATGAACTAAACTGCTTAAAAGGATAAGCTAAAAAATAGCAAAATATGTGGTTTATTAATGTGCCATAATTATTTTTTCTGTATAATTTTAATTGCTTAAGACTGTCTTTTGGTTTTTTGTTATAAGAAAAAATAAAACACTGACCAGGAATGTCCTAAAGATACTGTCCCGCCACAAGGGTTTGTTGTTTATTCAGTTCCCCAATATTTGCTCACATCATTTACTCATTTATGGACCTTTAGTGGAGGCCTGTGAGGCACTGATGAGAAAATTAATGTCAGCTAGAGGCATTGCAGTATTACAGTCATTCAGTCAATATGTCCATCTGTTAACTCAACCATTGATAAGTCTGCTTCTGTGTTCTACATATCCTGACATCCCCCATTGTCTTTGTCATTCCCTGTACAAATATTGTATTGTTAGAGATTTTATTAAGTTTATACTAATTTGTTACTTGCCTGTTCTGGTGATGCACAAGTGACTGCTTTTTTTTTAGACCAATATAATCCTATGAGCTAGCAGGATTGTTGTCTTTATTAAGAGAATGCTCCATAGAACAGAACTGCAGCTCTGGAATCATTTCCCGGTGTCAGCCAGGTCATTTTCTGAGCTCAAATCTGATGAACAAACTCTGTGATCCGGCTTTGGACAGGGGGATTCAGTTTTTGTCGGCCAGGGCTGTGCCATGTTTTTACTGTTGGTGTTTGATTGGAGATCTTTGGACTGGATTAGCAGTGACAAAGCTCTGGTGCCAGTGAGGGGAAGCCACTCTGGCTTCTGTTTGCTCAATCATTTCCCAGACAAGCCCAATTGCATTAGCCAGGAATGCACTGGCTCTGACCAGTGTCCTGTTTGACCCCAACATGTTGTGGGGGCCAAAAGGTAATGACTTGTCTTTTGACTTTATGCTGTATTTTTATTTTCTGTTTGATACCAGTGCCCTTTAATTGCAGTTTTTATACAGGAAATGGGTAGAGACAGAAGGGGAGAACAGCAATTACCAGGATTGAGAATCAAACTCCCATTTTCTTTTTTTTTTTTTAAAAAACTTTCATCATTTTGTCCCCACCAATGGTTCCTGTGCTTATAAAACATAAAGTATCTGATCTGTGTATCACTGAGTGAGGACTAATTGCTCCCTGCTGAGTGACCAGAGAGGGATTTCATGTAGAAATATTATCTATAACTCAGATGACAATTCATTTTATTAAGAAGTATTGGGGAGCGATTAAGATATGAATTTCTAATGTGTGACAATCCAGCTTAATTGCATTGTTTAGCCAGAGTAAGTGCTTCTTACTCAATGTGCCTTTTTTAAACCCGAATAGAGGTTTTGCTTTGATTCCCAATGCGATGTTACATCTTTGAAACGTACCAAATCGTTTATATCGTTTTGTGTCATGCCTTTTTCTGCCAGTGCTACATCTTTAAAATGACAAAATTCACACAGACCATGATCGCCATGAGTATGCTTGATCTCTAAACTTTAAAGTGTATAAATGGCATTTTGATAAACACACCAGCAGTGTCCTGAATCCCGACTTTAAAGTAAAAACCCATTTGCCATCTCCTCAAACTGCTCTGTCTGAACTCTGTTTTGACAGTATCATGTGTCCATGTTTTCTGAATGGCCGCACTCTGCAAATGTGACTAATATTGCCAAGCTTTGTGTTTATATCTACTTACATTTTTTGGACCTTTGGATACCAGTGTTGGAACCGGTGGTCCTCTTGTTGGGTGACCTCTACCCCAGATTGTCCAGAGCACATGACGTACGGTGTCATTGATTATTTAACAGTGACTTGAACAAACCGCAGTTCTGCATCTAGCTTTACAGGAAATGGCCGATGCAAACATATGGATTTGAAGTACAAGTCAGACAGGGAATCTTATTCACATCATAGCTAGAGCTGAAGCTGTTGCCTGTTTTTATTAATGGGATACTATTGGATAGTTCCTTCATTAATCAAGTAATTGAATAAATGTGTAGAACTAAAAAAACAAGTTCCCAACCAGTTTTGTTTTTTTTCCCCTGACTTAAACCTACAAAGAGCTCTGTCTCACCTTTTCTGCATCACACACATCCCAGCCTACCAACTCTTTACAGAGAATTTTCTTTGTAGCGTTTGTTGTGAGTGACTGCAACAGTGTGGTCGATGATACTTCGTTATGTTTTTGACATAATCAAGCATGACACCGTTATTTTGAGTTGAAATATAGAAGGCCACCGACTTACTATTGTTTTCTAAAAACATGCCAACATTGTTAAAACTGGTCTTAATCTCGACTGCACTTGTTGAGTGTTGAAAAAATGTATTGTTGCATTTGAGGCGACCACTGACGGATTCTCATTTAGTGTATCTTACTTTATTAATAATTTAGGGTTTGACATCTGCCTGTTGCTTCAATGATAAACACCAATTTGGAGTTTTTATATTTGATATTGTGCTGTTATGCTAAACTTATGAATGACACACTTTTCTCTAAATTAGTCACATTTGGCACTGTTGTGTTTTTTTTTCTTCAAATTTTCATGATGTTTTGTGACTGCACCTTTGACAACGCTATTCAGTTCTATACAATAAAGATTTTACCTTAAGTCATTCAGTGCATCATTTCAGCTTGATATGTTTCTATTTCCAATTTTCTACAACCATTAAAATTTTAGTGTAATCCTACATTTTAACAGATTTAGATCGGAGTTCCTGTGTTCTAGTCTTACTTTAAGCAGAGATCAGATGTAGAACAACCTAAATCTGTATCATATTTCTTTCCCACCATTTTATTCAATAATTTTTTTCTGTGAAGGTTTTGGTTGTAACAGAGTTGCTGCGGCCTGTTATACGGCCCTCTGGGCCCGACAGTGCAGTCTGGCAACTAACTGGGTGGAAGTAATTGTTTCTGTGCCTGGCTGTGGTCTTTTGTGCAACTAATCCCTCTTATCCTCTCACAGTGCAAAAAAAGGAAGTTGTGATAGAGTCAATGTAAGCCCTCACAAT
Source organism: Alfaro cultratus (assembly GCA_903066825.1). Classification (NCBI taxonomy): domain Eukaryota; kingdom Metazoa; phylum Chordata; class Actinopteri; order Cyprinodontiformes; family Poeciliidae; genus Alfaro; species Alfaro cultratus. The sequence goes on along the minus strand of CAEFZX010024120.1, from coordinate 31,165 downwards.
AATTACCATATCAAATTCATGTCAGTTTTCAATCGAGACTTTGATGCACCATAGATTGACTGGTTACTACATAAAGATACCTTACAGTGCTCCCCACACTGCTTTAAGCTATCTGGGAATTATTTTATTCTTTGCTATTCATTGCAATTAAGTTACCAGCAGTTGAAGTACAAAATTCAGTCTCCTCAATATTATTTGTGCAAACCTATTAAAACCCTGATCTGCTTGTTTACATCTCTGCCAGCATCTCTTGCGAAGGGTTAGTCAACAGTTTCCTTCCCTCATCTTCGTGTACTTGTTTGTATATTTGTACTCCGCCTCTGTGCACAAGCCAGTAATGCTGCTGGGAGAGAAGAGGAGAGAGATTGCTGGGAGATCCAGCAGGAGGCAGATCAGATGCAATTTTAACCTCAGACTGAAAGCCCTCTCACAGCTTGTTTCCAATTAGGAGGCACTACCAAGTGCAAGAGCATGAATGGGATAAAGTGAAAGATTGGGGGTAGAGGAGTTGGGGGGAACGAAGTCTCAGAAGACTGGGACGCAAGTGGAAGTTGGGGAGAAAAATGGAAGCACAAAGGAAACAAGCCCTCTCAGAAGTGACGAGATAGATTGAAAATAAAAGGCAGAAAAGAGGGAAAACACATGGCCATCTATTCAGCCGTACGAGGTGAGTGCAATAACTTGCAGGCTGCTGACGTTAGTCTGCTAGGTGTATTTATAGCCTCGGAGGATTTTTAATCCTCAGTATTGGCCAAAGCCCCTGGCAGAGGGCTGCTAGCCAACCTGATGCAGGCTTTACAAGCTTGGGGAAAATGATAATCCATGGGGGAGGATAGCTGATCTAAGTTCCTGCACATGAACTATATCTAACTTTTTTCCCCATTAATCTTATCTATATTTCCAACACATTGGATCAGCAGTTAGATTTTTATTTTATTTTTTTCCCCCATTTTTTTTTTAAAGAATTGTAGTGTACTTGGTCATTTTGTCATAATTTTTCAGTGGCCTTCCTCCTCTAAACCTGATCTGCGTGGCTGTCAAAAGTCAAAGGATAGTATTTAAACAAAATTGAGACCCATCCATTAATTTGTTCCAGTCTCTTCAGCCAATAAGATCATCTTCTAAATGCTTGTTTTTCCCAGTGTAACCTATGCAGTCTTTTGTCAGATTAGCTGTAAAATGACCCCTTCAGTCAACAGTCATTAATTACTACTTTAGCTTGGCCCTTCCAGCTACTGTCCTATATATCTTTGCTATGCTTCCAATAACCCCACCAGCTGCCTCTTCTAGGTAGAGCTAAATGATACAGCGTGCAGAGAAGACGTCTGGTAAACCACAAAACCACTCTACACAGACCAGACGTTTGTTTTTAATAAACCTACATTGGTGCACTGCCCAGCCTCTGGAATGATCAGTACTTTAGATACTTGTATAGTTTGCGTTTTACTGGGGATACACTTTTCCAGTGACCCTTTTTGGAAATATATAGTAAGGATATTGTTTGGATCTTGGAAGAAATTTTCAAAAGTCATTTTGTAGACCTGGTATTATTAACCTATTACCAGTTGTTTGAAGTGTTGTTAATAATTAAGATACGTCAATTTAAGTGGCAGCTGAAGTGCATGACCACCTGGAATGAAGAAGAATCAGATGGTTAGGTAATAAGCTTGATTTGCACAAGGCTTTTTCACCAAGCGAATTCCACTTAGTTTTCAGTTTTCAGTATTTCTCTTGTGATGGAAGTTGGTAACCAGAACACCACCAGGCCATACCTATGGGACTTGTTTTCTGTCATCCTTTTTCTGTTACGCAGTGAACATTTCATAATCTTTCCTTATCTTTAACAGTGGCTGTATTTCTTTGTAATTGGATTCCATTATAATTTGAGTGAAATTTAAGAGTTACGGGGACTTCTATTTATGAGGTAAATATTGAAGTGGTAAATGACTTTAAGGGTTGCCATGATAACATTTTTTAAAAATGTCATGGTAAAATTGTTTTCAGTCATTAATCCAGTGAAAAATGTCAGTTTTTATGATTAGCCATCAAATTCAGTGCCTCAGGGGCTTCACTTCAGATAAGAGCAAAGCACAGTGGAAAACAGTGGAGATATTTAAAACTAGAAGTGCCAAGGATTAATTTATTTTTAACTTTGCAACTCCTCAATAAAAGCTACTATTGGCTCTTATGTTTTTAAATTTATTTGCTTTAAAACTGGATGTATGTAGGGCGTTCTGTGGTGGCGTAGGGGATAGCGCGAACCCCACTTTTGGAGGCCCTGAGTCCTCGACGCGGCCATCGCGGGTTCGACTCCCGGACCCGGCGGCATTTGCCGCATGTCTTCCCCCCTCTCCTTACCCCATTCCTGTCAGCCTACTGTCAAAATAAGGGACACTAGAGCCCACAAAAAAGCCCCCTGGTGGGGAAAAAACCCCCAAAAAAACTGGATGTATGCAGTTTTCTCGATGGTCTGGTTTGTCTCTTTAAGCTATTGCTGGTTTGTCGGATTTCTTGGATTAAAGGTATTAGTAGGTGAAGGGCTGCTTGTTACTCGCCAAGTCGGCCGGTTTACTGGGGGGGCTGTCTGTAATTTGCTTGTGACATAATTTATTAGGGTTGTTGTCAAATTCTTTAACTTTGTTAATCTCTTGTACAGGGAATGTTATCTTTCTTTTTTTTCCCAAGGTAGAACTTTATAGTTAAAAGGTGAGAGGATGTAAAAAGGATTTTATCTCTGTACTTTTTATGACAAGAAGATATAAGACTGTCAAATTCAAAGACGGCAGCCATGCCAACATTGTTTGAAAATAAGCAGGTTGAGATGTGGGAACGGAGGAGTAATTTGGTAAAGACAGGTTTCCTAAAACTGGTGCACAAGGTACTGTGGTCTACCTCAGTTTCATGATGACGTGAGTGAAGGAATTAGCTGATGTGTCTAGAATAAAATTGGCCAACATCCCAAAGTAAAATGCCTTTAGTGACATTAATGAAGGGCTCAAAATGATAGATTTATTAATATTTCATAGCTTTCTCCACCTTCATTATCAGAAGTGCTGCAAGTGGAGCCTTTAAGGTCAAAGATGTAGTTTAATGGCGCTGACTCATCAGCAAATCGTTGAAGTTGTGCTTAGCTGGCCATGTACGACAAAGTGTGTTGTGAGTGCTACAGCAGAACCGAGGACCGGCTCGAAGGCAAAGCTTGTAGGATTGTAATCCCTCAGTTGCCATGGTAGAGGAGATAGCACAGAGATAAAACTTGGTGCTACGAAAGTTGATGTCAGTTAGTTTTTAGTTACTATCTCTGTTGATTGTCAAAAATAGTTGGAAAACACATCATTATTCCGTTGTCTCACTGTTCTGCCTTAGAAACTCTACCAGGCTGTCAGAAATAAGCAGCCACTCTGTTAGTAGCTCTTGGCTGAGTTGCGATTTTAAATCCTCGGATAAAACCAGCACACAAATATATCCACACACAAATTTGGTATCTTTTGCTGTCCTCCTTGTGCAGCACTTTGTCAGATAAGGGCTTTAACTAACACGGTGTGAGGAAGGTAATCTCTAGCACAAATGATCACCTTGAATATATCATGGTCTGATGTCTTCATTTGTCCTTCACTGATGCAGTTTTCACCTAAACTTCATGTTTAGCTTTATCTCTAGGGAAAAAACACACACACACCTATCTCTGTCACTGAATGGTGTTAGTTGCTGTGACTCACGTGTACAGTTTGATAACGATTCAGGCTGCTCGCATGAGCATGCAGCAGTCGTGACAATAGATTTCATTATCAATTGATAAAATCTAGTTCCAGGTCAGTGTATGAGATAATATAAAGGCATTCAGCTACCCTATGGAGTAATGCTGTACTGTGTGCAGTCTTCAACCTTGTGCTTGTCTGGCACATTGAGTTTATGGAGGATGTGCAGTGGATGTGCTGGGCTAGCCATGTACTGCTGCATTGGATGACATCAATAAACCTGCAATATATCTGAAAGTGGAGATCATGTTCAGTGGATGTTTTTTATGACTATTTGTAGGAATGTAAGATTGTAGTAGTAACACTAACAAGAGTCCCATGGCTTTATTAGTGTCCTGCTTTAGAAGCCTATTTTGGCTTCAAACCTCAGTATTTAGCTTGTATGTTGGTACAGTAAACAGCCCACGTCTGACTAGCTACCAAGGAATATTGTACCACAATGGTTATCCTTTAATGTTGATGCATTGAAACAGACTGAGTCAGAGAAAGAAAGGCACATTTTGACTGTGGCAGGGTTAAAAGTTGGTTGGATGTTTTATGTAACTGTGGCAATGATTTAAGGGGTTAAAAATCATTTAATTTCTTAAAACTTTTGAGGCAGTATCTGCTAAACGATCATTTTGAGAGGCATTTGTTGTGCTTTGTGTGTGAAAACCTAAACGAGAATGTCTTCAATAATCAAACCTACTCCTGAGAAAACTACTTGTTTTTATAATTTTCATAAAGTAAAACTGAGTGTAAAAAGCCTTCCAATGCTTCGATACTGGAAACTGATCTGTTGTGTACATTCTTAATCATTAAACCTATAAATATTAAAAGTCTTGCTGATTAAGCAAGACCTATATCAATATATTGACAATAAAATCACTGACTCTCATTCTGATGTCTTCCTTGTACGGTTGTCTTCAGCCTTTTGATTAATAATTTAAAAAGTTTCTGAAGTGGCTATGACAGCAAAAAAAAAATTTACTTCCCCAAAATAGTGTTAATATTTTTTAAGGGTTTTTATAACACACCCACCACATCTTCTCCTCTCCCTCCTTATCTTCTATATTGAAGAGCGTTGCCAACATATTATCAAAGTGCCACAGATTTCTGCTAGCTCCTGCAATTTGTTCGCATTGTATGGGAAAACGGCAGCATTTTTCACTTTATCTATCATCATCTGTGCAGCCTCCACCCTGTAATCTCGCTTTCTGCCACTGAAGCAGAAGGGCTTCCCTCTCTGTGGTCTCGTAATTGCGCAGTAATAATCTTTTCCCTCTTGAGAGTTACAAGACTGTGTTTACACTTCATTTTTGGCAGCTCGATTTGGCAAGACACTAATTTACACTTTCTGCAGCAAAATGAAGTTCCTCTTCGGATTACGTTTGCTGCCTTGCCAGAGCATTAGAGGCATCACAGTTATCGATGGGTTCGATGGGCTTCTCAAAATGTTCCTTTTGTATCTGTGATGAAATAAAAATGGTATTTATGCACACGTTTATAAGTGGGTTTTTTTTTTTATGTCTATAGAAAATGAAGCGTACACCCCTTTTTTAGAAGTTAAACTTCCCTGAAAGGTTAAATTAATTTTATTTTCTGTATATTGACAGATGAAAGCTGAAATCATTTTAGCTAAATATCCTTATGTTCTATGTCTGAGTCACACAAAAGCATCTCTTTTCTATTTTTTCATGGTACAATTCTCCTATGCTTTATTTTTTTTAAGTTAGCATTAGGGCTGAAACGATTCCTCGAGTGATTCAAGTACCTCAATTATTAAAATTCCTCAAAAATTTATCTGCCTCGAAGCTTCGTTAAATTATATTTTCTTATTTAGCGCACTGTGTTCCGGCCGGATTATTACTTGCGTTACACAGCGCTCTCATTTCTGCCTGAGTTGTTGACAAAAGCTAAGTGTTAGCAGCATAACGTCAAGTTTTCAAGTTCAGCCTGCGAGGATTTTATTGATTGATACTGTCTGGGTCTTTGTCGTGTTTCGGGGGACCAATAAGCATCCTTAAAATGACTGGTGCGATGCCTGGAGCACGCCAGCTTTGCTCCTCCTGTTGTTCAGAGCGAACTGCGGGGAAGAGCGCTGCAGGTGTATTTATAGGTGAGCGATAGACTGTATACTGTGGGCGGCTGCGCGTTAGATAATTAACGTAAGTGTAGCTTTACGGATGAAAATTTATTTCATATCATCCCTGTCTCAACAAATGGATGGCGGAGCACATAGTGGCTGCACATAGCTGGTAGATGTGTTTCGTGTGTGACAAACAAAGGTGTCAAATCCTGTTGCTAACATAAACACAAAAGCTAGAAATGTCTGGGCAAGGTGAGAGTTCATCTATTAAACTTACTGAAGATGCAAACAAAAAGCTGGACTATAGACATTTTTATAAGTGTATTTGTGATCCTGCCTCTTTATTATTGAATTGAATGTAATTTCCGATTTTTGTATAACTTTTCTTCAGGTTAACTTGGAAAGTAAGCTATTATTGTTACGAGTTAATTTTCTAAACTACAAAAAAGTTATTGTTAGGGAAGCTCAACTGTGAAAAATTGGACCGATGTTGATATGCGATAGTACCACTGCTGTTATGTTAGATTTACCAGTGTTTTACTTTATCTTTTTTTAATCCGATTACTCGATTAATCGTAAGAATACTCGATAGTGGGGTGTGCTGTGGTGGCGCAGGGGTTTAGCACGCCCCACGTTTGGAGGCCTTAGTCCTCGACGTGGACGTCGCGGGTTCGACTCCCGGTCCCGGCGACCTTTGCCGCATGTCTTCCCCCTCTCTTTCCCCCCTTCCTGTCAGCCTACTGTCGTGGAAAAATGCGAGCCACTAGCGCCGCAAAAAACTCTTCGGAGAAAAAAAAGAAAAAAAAAAAAAAAAAAAGAATACTCAATAGATTACTCAATTACTAAAATATTCGTTTACAACAGCCCTAGTTACTATGCTACGAAGCTAGAGTGATGTGTGTTAAGCAGCCTGAGTGCAGGCTAGCTAATGTAGACAGCTAAATAAACAGCTAATATTAGCCGTTTTCATGTCCCTCACCAAAACTATTATGGAAATCTGCACTCTTTCATTGAGGGGAAAAAAAATCTTCCCTAGAACCAGTCATATTTGTTAACGTACAAATATAAAATTGATGCCAAAGCATTCTGTGTTGTATATTTTTCAAAAAATAATCACAAAATGTTACAAAGGAAAGTTAATCCATAGAAATCCCATCCCCTGCAGCTCGGCATTAGCTTTATTCATGTCCCTACAATGAGTATCGGATCAGACGGAGCCCACAGGTTTGATGCTGCGTTGATAGCAGACTCGGCTGATAACGCTTCATCGTCTGATCTAAGATGGGTCCGTCTCCCCGACCATCCTTTTTGTGTTTTTGCTGTTTTCATTAGAGGAGGAAGACCGTCTCTGTGGAGGCTGACTGGAATGAGATTTTCTGATCAATGAACAAAAGAAAAACTAATTAGAAGCTGTCCACACATCAATATGTTGCTGTTTATGGTTAGAAATACATTTCACTTTGTTTTTTCTTTCTCCCCATCTCCGCTGATAAATTTTCAAATGTTTTACATTTTTTACATGAATCTATCTATATGTTATTTCTTCTGTTTTCCTATTATGTTGTTGATGTTCTTGTTGCCTTTATGCTACGTCATTCTTCGTTCATTTTTTCTGTGCATCCGGCCTCCTCCTTTTCTCTCGTCTCTTCCACTATACATGCAGGACATTCCTCTTTCTGTGTGGCTTCCCTCTGTCATTGAATCTAAATTTTTCATTACGGACTGTTACAGCCGTTTATCTCTTGCTCCATCCAGCCAACCTCCGAGCTCTAAGGAACGTGACCTGGACAGATACGTTTCTGCACTCGTAAATAACCTCTGGACTTTGCCCTTTAGATTCCATTCAGACATAAACTTGTGAGACATTTAGAAAGACTTCACATTCAGGGTTATTTCCCCCCACCCCCTTAAAAGTCGTCATTCCCAAATTCATATGTTAAGTTTCAACCTTTTGTATACCGTACTATAGCAATTGTGTAAAAGTGATTGATTAGTTGTACAATATCTATGTGGGCTGTTTGAGGCCTTGTAGGGGGAAAGGACTTTTCTTTTTTCTGGTTTTTAGAGGGAGCTTAAAATGGATGGAGATTTGAAAGTAAAGAATAAAGTAGAGAGGTAAAAGACTCAAAGAATAATATTCCAGTAAATTAACCTGAGGTTAGGGTACTGTGGTTCTGATGTAGATCATGTCTGTGTGTTGATAAATGTTTTATGAAGCTCTCTTTGAACTCATTAACCACAGGGAGATGAGTAAGTCCAAGGTACCTTGAGGAAATGAGTAAAGTTTTTTTTGTTTTTATTTACTAAAGCTATTTTGGTACTACCCTACTCTTCTGATTCTGGGTAATGCTTTTTCAGCCTCTTAGCAATAATTGGAAAAAATTCAAACATCAAAAAGGACCCATTTCCCAAACATTACGCTTTAGATTTATATTTGGGTTGAAGTGGCCCTTAAAACTGGCAAAGCATTGAAACTAACTGTTGTCTGGATCTCCAGACAAAAATGTAATAATCTACAAGAGTTACAGTTTTTAAGATTGTTTGAACGAAAATCATTACTGACATATTGTTATACCAAACTAAAAAAATCAGAAGCCAGTTGCTGCATTTTTGTTTCATGATTTATGGAACCAAAAGATAAGATTAGAATTTCAAAGTTAACATTTTCTACTTGAAATGCCCTGATTGTCTTAAGAACTATAGAAAAAAAATGTAATTTGCATCTGGAAAAGCATGTTTTCCAATGGAAAAATGAGTCCGAACTTTTTATAGGTTCATCAACATGATTCACTGTTTTCTTTAAAGCATAGCTGTTCTGCCATACAATTCGAATAATGAAGTCATTTTATAAAATGCCAGAGAAAAAAAAATCCCATAGCTGCAGGTGAAACAGCCATGATTAAGTACACCATTAAGACAAAATAGTAGAGTGAACCTCATTATGATGGCCTTATTCATTAATCTGTGATATGGCACCTTCAGGCTACAGACTATTTTAAGCATCACAGCAGCCACAGTTATTCTTACCATTAAAGATTATATGCTCCCATGTCTAAAACAAGAAGCTTTCAGCTGAATTGCATTGCCAGATCTAGTCTCCCAGTGTAATTTGAATCCTGACGACAACTGAGCTTCCTATAGAAGGAATCCAGGACTCTGCAAGCCCTATAAAACCATGGCTCATGTATCACGTTTCCACATTTTTCAGGAATCGCTGCCCACAGTTACCTGATGCTCTTTCTGATTTTGAAAGGCTGGACCAAACCAGAACAGAGACCTTTCTATTTGCTAGCACTAGCTCTCAAAAATAGTCTTGTGGTGACTTGTAAATTAAAGAAGTGCTCAAATTAGTTTGAAAGGGAAGTACAGGTTTTACCTCAGAGTTTGTTGGATTTGATTTATAGCTCCAACAGCTACATCAATGGGGCTTCTTGAATAATTTAAGTTGGTCTGATGCAAGCTTGGACCAAAATAAAGCTCTATCCGTGTGTTTGAGTTGTGACATTCTCACCAGAGATGCCTCCCGGCTTTTCTTAACTTGGATCCAGTGTACATTTCTCAGCTGCTGTTTTCCCCTTCCTTCCCTTCCTAATCTATTGACGGTCACTTTCACTTGGTGGCTTTCAGCCTGAAATTCCTCTGCCTTAAGCTTGTGTTCCTGGCAACAGCCTGTCAATGTAGCGTAACTGTGACAGTAAAGAGGGAGCATAAAATTAAATGTGAAGTCACTCTGAAATAATAGGGGGAAGGAGAGAGAGGAAGCTGGTTTTAGAACTGCTGTAATTTTCCTGTCGGGAACTAAGTTCATCTTGGAAAGTTCTTCTTTTTTACGATTTATGAGAGTTGTCATTTTAAATAAACGTACCATACTTCATTTGTACATTGTGTACAGCATCAAAGAATTGGCATGTTGAACTAACGTCTGGTAAGATACGAAAAAAATGACTAAATCGTACTAGCATCCTGTAGCTAATACACATCTGACAAGTGGAATGGAAGTAACTTTGCAAAAAAGAAAAGAAAAGCTGGGTTCTTGTAAGATTTGGAGGATCAGAGCTGTGGGCATATGGCTGTTGCAAAAGTGATTCTCATTTGTTCCTGATTACGTGCATATATGTAGCAGATTGAGTGATTATTAAGTGAATTGAAATGATCAGGACTTGCCTGAGATGTACAAATAGATTTGAGGAACATAAATTGCCAACACATTTTAACTGCATTTCTTACTTTTAGCATTTCTGAAACTCATCACAGGCCAGGAGATAATTACCAATGTTGTTGTGGTTAATATTATGCTCTTTCCAACCTATTTTTATTTCTATATTTAAGTGAAAATGTCGCCATGGATAAAAGTTAGTGATATCTGTTGCTTCTTTGTTTTTAAATAGGTATTTTAATGGTGATTAAAAGCGGTGCACCAATCAGAAAATATTGGGCCAATCTCTGATTTACTAAAAAAAATAAATACATTTTTAAACTTTGCGTTGCCAAGTCTGATTTCCCTTAGAGGGAGGATATAGAAATCTATAAAAACAGCATTGAAAATATTTATGGTCTTCTTGTTGTGAGCGGTCAAATATTTATATTTGAGCCAGGAACATGCTGTTTTGTGAGAAAGCTGTTGGTGTAAAGCAATTTTTTACTATGGTTGTGGAACAGATGTCACTGATTTCAGTGTTTGAGATGCCTTTCTGCATTAAAACAAAGAAAAGTAAATTATTAGGCGGACTTTCTTACTGCAGACTGAAGCAGTAATTTCGCCACTTGATTCAGGAGCGTTTGACCAGGATGAGTCGAGGGGGAGTAAAGAACGGGTTGCTTTTGACAACATCATACATCCCAATTATTTGTTTGATGCTATTTTAAACACCATACTGAAACGGTTGTCTTTTTTTTCTTCCTTCATTGATGGCATCCACACTGAAGAGTGTTTAAAAAACATGAATCATATCGCAGTGACGGCAGTGCATTTGTAAGCACGTTTGATGATTAAAAAATGTTCAGATCTTACAGTTTACTACTGCTTGGTTTCTAATCTGAGCTAATCAAAAATAAAGTTTATTTGAACAAAGACAAACTTGTGATTGAATCATTTCGGGTTATTTTCTCATCTTTAAAGGAAGTCGAAGGTATTTCAGCATTTGCTTCACTTTTAACACCAAAACTTCATGCATCTCAACCCCGGAGCTCATTAGAAGTGGCAGTGCCTCTTTGGTTAACACTTCCCTCTACGTTTTTGGGTTACGTGTGTGTGCGATCCTTTGCAGAGATCATAGAAGACCAACACTGTTCCTCTGAGTCTCCTCCAATGGACAAAGTGAGCCACGCATTTGCTTTTTCACACCATCCATCCTTGTTGCTAGGTTACTGCTTGATGTTTTTTTTTTTTTTCTCTTCTTGACTCGGCTCATTTTGTTGTTCCTTTCTTTTTGAATCTTGATGCTTTTTCTGTATCGAAAGCCACTTGCTTCTGTTGATGAATTACTAGCCTAATATAAGTTCCTCAGTGCATTAAATGTGAAGATTTGCTCGTTTTCTGCCAATAGAACTCTATTTTTATTTCACAGAGAGCGAGCTACAAGATTGAGACGTGTTCCAGCATTGGACTGTTTAATTATTGACCCAACCTACAGTGCTGTAATTAAAACGCAATTACAGCAATGTAGTTTTCTACACATCTGTTCTTTTGTAGTTGTAGAAAATTTATTATCTTGTCTCTCTATGGAAACTTGGTTGATTTTTATTTATTTCTTTAGAGATTAGATTTCTTATATGAGCTCTGCATGTTATTTATCACTCCTTTGTAAGCTTTAGCGTCTCAGTCATAAAAACGACACCTCAAATATGCCAATTAAAGTTTTTACAAGATGTCTAGTACATCATTGACTTGCATTATATGCATGCATAGCACTTGAAATATTATGTCCTACCAAATATTGCATCTAAGCAGTCCTTGGTGATTGCTGTGTATCACGCATCAATATTGCTTTAAGTTTCAGAGCTTGAATAGGAGTATTACAAACAGCAGACATTTTAATATAACACCTTGATTAAATATATATTTCTACAAACCCAAATCGTTGATTTTATTTGCAGCCAGTGTGTGAAAAGATCTCTGAAAACCTATTGATCATCGCTTTGATTATCTGTTCAACAACCAGAACGCTATAGTTTGCTTTTTACCCCCCTCATTAAATTGTCACTGACTGCACAAAGGAAGCAGCCATATAAAAGCACTTTGGTTTCCCAGCCAGTCAGCAGCTCCTGGATGGTCAAAGAAAGTCCACAGTGTGGTCACTCTGATTGGACAGTCGGTCTGGGTTTAAACCTCAGTGGGATTTGAATGTTCACCACATGCCGTCACTCTGAATGAAGCACTGCAGACCGACCAGCAGCAGCTCTCCTGTTGCAAGAGTCCAAGACTTGTACCTCACAACACTTGAAATATTCATCAATAAGGTATTCTTTCTTTAGATTATATGCATTCACAATATGCCACAAAGTAGTTTTTGTTTATTCTAGTTTATAAATTAATGAAAAGTAACGTGGCATTATTTCCATTACTGTTCCCACCTATAAAAATGATTGTGGCAAAACAAATGTACTGAAATGAAGGTTGCACAAATGCATAAGCTGATTATACAGTTTGTGATTACAGTATGATGATTAGCTGGGTGCTGTAAAACTACTGCGCTCGCTAGCGACCATCTGGATGCTGCCGTGCTGAAAATATGGGACGAGGCAGTGTTTGCCTCATATGATGCAGTGTTAATTGCTGACATCTGACATGACTGCGAGGCACGTGGTGTGCGAAACCATCCTCACTGACATCTGTTATTTTTTTGTGTGACATAAGCGCAGCAGTGAGTGGGAAAATAGAGCTGAAGGTACTGGATGTGGCTCCAGTGGAAGATGAGTTCTGAACATATGCCTTTAAATCTCCACTGACATCCAGTAGCATGCTGTATGAGGGCTCTTCCCCAGAGGCTGCCATCTGGAAGAAAAGGGAAGAATGGAGGGGGAACATCTGGTTCTGTCCAAGTTTGCATTGGCAAATTCTTGAGTTTTACCACAAGTCTGGGCCAGAAATGGATCTAAACCTGTATTAGTTTAGATTGGATACTTGGCCTAGTTTGGGTATAGCAGAGATTGTCCAGGTATACTGATCACCAAATGACATGTTTTTACTTTGAGTCGATGTTTTTTGTTTTTCTGACTTTGTGATTAAGGAATTTAACAAATTGTTCACAAAAAATAAAAATAAACATGTATTAAACTTTCTGCAGAAAATGGGAGAGAGAAACATTAATCCTGCAAGCAGCAGTGAAGCAATTATATCATGCATCCATCCCTGTTCTGTTCAGTCCTTATGCTGCTTCTGAGGTTTGCAGCCCTTTTAATGTTTTCAGTTGAGTTGATAAAACCTCCCCCCCTCTCTCACATATGTCGGACCACACCGAGAGCAGTGCACAATGTCTTCCAGTGCAACATCTCCGCTACACAAACTGCTTTAACTTTACATGGGTTTTTTTTTTCTCTCTGTTTCCAACAATCTCCCCTGCTGATTCTGTTCTTTTGATAGTTGGAACTGTAATCTAGAGCGTTTGCAGAAATGTCTCCGTACTGTGTGGTGAATCCTGTTACCCCTGTGCTTCTCAATGGCAGAGATTCAGTAGTGCTGTCTCTAACAAAAGTTGATCATTTGATTCTTTGGCTCTTAGACCTTTTGTTAAAAAATTATTGGCAAGGTTAATTATGTGTCTCAACAGATGCAGTATGAGAGAAATAAAAACTTAAAAGTGGGACATCACAGAGCTCAGCATCAGCTCAGAAACTAAAGATTTGAAGTAGGGATTCACTGATGTGGAAATCTGGGCTGAATAAAATATTAAAATTCCAGTTGTGGCCAATATTTATCTTTTTTTTATATTTTCCGTACCCTTTCAACATTAAGAAAACAACCACACATCATTGTCGCATGACCAACCTCCTTCCCATCCAGAAACATAAACCGCAATAAGACTTTCTCAATTTTACATGCATGACTAATACAGATTTGTTTTAAAAAAAAGAAAAAAGACCACCATCAGCTGATATGATGTTAATACCACTATATTGTTCAACCATAAATTAAACCAATAAATGCTCCTGGAGTTGATGTTAAATTGGTGTCTTGCCCACAGCGATCTGCTGCTCTACAAAGCTCGGACCGCTGTGTAGCTGGAAAAACATGAAACACCTTGATGTAGAACTCATCAATCAATCTGGGTCGGCTAGATTACGCCAAAAATGATCAGAATAAGTAAAAATCAACCTCATCATTTTTTATTTTCCTTCAAGGAGTATTACAATGAATTTATGAAAACGCTAACTTTTTTTTTTTTATTTTATTTTTTTTATTTTAAACTATCCAGCAACAATATCTGATTTTAAAAATCTTGCTTGTTTATACTTTTTAACAGAAATGTCCAGATAGTAACGCTGACTGGACTCACATCAGCTCTGAAGACGTTCTGATAGAAAAAGCATCCTTAAAATGTTCGACATTCTGGGAAAATGTCAGGATCACCATACATCACATTAGCTGTGATAAACATCCAACAGTTTTGCTGTTAAATGTCTTTCTTTTCAGTGTTTCAATGGCATAATTTAATGCTGCTTTTTCATAAACCGATCAAGCCTTAAAACATGAAAGAAGTTGTGACTATCTGAGATGTGCCAGGAGCAAACAGCATGACATTTTCACGGTGTATAAGGGCTTGGAGTCTGGTATCGGTTATAATAAGTTTGCATAAACAAACATCAGGTAAGAGAGGCTCAGAAAAAATGGCTCAAGGAGTCTGCAGTGTGTCTCTAGCTATTTGCTCCTTACTTTTACATTCGCTGTGTCTTGCAAATGTGACTGCGGCTTCACTTCACAGCACACATTTGCATATGTGGCTGTTAATAGGCGGAAAAATAAGACCCGGAAAAATTACACTTTCAAATTTTCGGCCCTACTTGATGAACCCCAACCTAAAGCCTAACAAGGCAGAACAGAAAAAGAACACCTTTCCTCTCGCCTGCATACATACATTATCGGAGGAAGGAATTCCAAGCAGCTTTCCTAATCAGAGCCGGTGTTGACTGAGGGCTGAATTGGAGAAGGAAAAGCATGCAGGTTTTAGACGGGCAGGTGAGAGGGCAACCATGCTTAAAGGGGAGAACAATCGACATCAGAGATTGGATTTTTGCTAAAAAGCAATGGATGCTTTCTAGAAATTCCATGCTCAATCAACGTTCTGGAACTCTGCCATGTTTTTTTTTTTTGTCTTGTGAGCCTATAATTTGTCTTTCTCCATTGTTGTGCAGGTATGACTACAGAGAGATGCTGTACAACTCCACGTTCTGTCTGGTTCCTCGGGGTCGAAGGCTGGGCTCCTTTCGTTTCTTAGAGGCTCTGCAGGTGAGTGATACTCAAACACATCTTCCAATGTGAGCATCTCAGACATATTTTCACTTTTTACTTATTTCTAAAACTGCCACCATTTCAGGATAACGGCTTAGCAATTTTTGTACGCTTTCTAAAATAAAATAAAAAATAAACTGAATAGTAATGGCTAGTCCCAATAAGCATTTCATAAAAAAATTGGAAGATTAATTAAAATAAAGTTGATCATTTTCATTATGATAATTAATATTTTTTGTTTAGAGACCTCAAACTTCATTTTATTTTCTGTTTTGTGTAATTTTTAGTTCTGTTTTTTATTTATTGTTTTTGGTTGTTGTGTTTTAGTTGGGATATTTAAAATAAGTTCCAGTGTAAAGGGTTCTTTACAAAACTAAAGTTTACTGATCTTTGAGGTTTAACTTGGATTATTATATCATTAGCTATGCCTCGAATATAGTCAAAGCAACTTTATTGTTTATCGCAGTAATTACAAGGGCAATTTATCGGCCATCAAAATTTGCTATTGTGACAGGCCTATTCCCAGTTAAACAGTTGAAACAGTTAGAATGCATATCAAATATTTGCTCTGCATAGTGGTAGGAATTTTAAGTCAGTTTGCTCTTTTACTCAATGCTAATACAAAATGCAAATATGAGTTGTGTAATTAGTCCATCAACAGCAGAGGTTTAAGCACCATTCTCTCAGAAAAATGGATGTCTGGCGCTGGAATCACTTCTTAATAGCTGAATTTGTGTATGTTTAATTACATCCCAAGACGCATGTAATTAAACATGCGTCTCATAAATGTTCCAGGTTTTGCTGAACATTAATGGAGTTAACCATTCTGACCATTTTTCTTTCTTTTTTTGGTGGTTTTTTAAAAAAATTGTCATTGTGGCATGTCTGCCCTTACGTTCAGAGAAAAAGCCAAAAACCGGTGTAGCTTAAACTGAATAGAAAAGCACCAAGTCGGCTCCACAGGCCATCTCCCACACTGTCAGTCGTTTGTTATTGTGCTTCCAGTTTTTTTTTGTTTTTTTTTCCTTTAGCTGCCTCTGACTGTGTGTCCTCACACTGTCATTATGTCTCTCATGTTGGAGTCTTTTCACTTCTGGCTCTTCACCCACCTACTCTTTTTCTGATTCTTTATTAATATGTTTCTTCAACTTGTGGAAAACAAAATACTCTCCAGAGGAATATAACAATAAAAATATAAGATGAGACAAGAAACTCTGCTGATTTTTGTTTTTTCTTTTATAAGGGAGCACATTCCCAGACCATCAATATCGCTTCGCTCCACACTTCAGCTGTGTGTTTGCTTTCTTCCAAATATTAAAGCATCTCTGCCACCCTCTAAAGTATTGAATGATATTACACCAGCTTCTCTAACGCCCCCAAAAGGAGTCTTTTCACCTGCAACCATATGCTGATACAGCTACCCTTGTTAGTAGAACTAATGTCACATCTTGAGAAAAATGGTATCTCTGATACAAAACTTCTACGCCCCAAATATTCTTCTTAAATTGTATTCTCACAATATGACTAATAGGGTTAAGAGGATCAGAAAATGTGTTTTATAGGGCATTATTGTTTAATGCATGTCTTACTGAGGTTGATGTCAACAAAACAAGACCGTCTTTGTGTGTAAAATGTAAAATTTTTATCTTTCATAACTAAAGCCTCTCAATTATTTTCACTTATGTAACTATTTAGGATGGGGAAAAAATGTTTTATACTGGCAGCTTTTTCATTGTGGTCCCAAAATCAGATTGGTGTGAGTCATATCATTCCTAGAAAAGCTCTCTTGACTTTACACCACAAGCACCGTACAGGCTAATGTCGAAATCCACTTAATAGGTAGTTTCACTTCAGTGACTTTAATCTTATTTGCCATTCTCTGCATTTTCACTGTGTTAGAAGAACAGGGGTTCTTCTGTTATCAAGTAGAAACAGAAAGCAAGCTGCTAAAGTTCTCTTCAAAGAGTATTTCTTTGCAAATATAGCATCATTAGGCTCTTTAATTCCTCTAAAACCCATACTCACAGACTATAGGGATAATCCATATTTATGTTAAAAGAAAAAAAATTAAACTATCATCACTTTTTGCAAGAAAACTACAGGTGTTTCCATTATCAAAACTAGTGATTAATTTTTTTGCGTATGGCAGAAAAGCTTCTTAATGATAAAGGAATAAATTATGTCAAGCTTATTTCTATACTGCCTATTCATAACAAACATCTGTCAAGGCCCTTTACAAGGTAAATGAATTCAAATCAGGTAAATGTATTCCAGTACAACCCAACACAACCATACAGTCCACATCAACTAAATTGTATTACAGCAAAACAAAATTCATTTGATGGTTTAATACTAATCGATTAAACGTTACAGTACCTATAAAAAGTATTTACTCCCTTGGATGTTTTACCCTTATTTAATAAAAACTAAAAGGCCATCCCTCAGACAGAAAGATTTCCTTTTAATTCATCCCCAAAATATTTTATGAAAAAAATTAAAACATACTTTAATGTCAAAGTGAAAGGTGATTTCTGCAAAATAATAAACCCCCACCTTTTTTTTTTTTTTTACATAAAATTAGTGATTGCATAAATAATCACCCCTTTCAAGTCAATATTTAGAAGATTCACCTTTAACTTTTGCAATTCTACAAAAAACATTTCTCGTAAAACTCAAAAGGGGCATTCACAGCTGATTTTTGTCATTTTGCAGAAATCACTTTTAAACTCAATAAGTGATGAATTAAGATAGCAGATGGTTGTCATCACGTTTTTTTTCTGATAAATGGCTACAACTTGATAATAATTACAATTGTTACTATTGAAACAATGAGACTGCACTTTCTACCTGTAAAACCGAGATAGAAATGGAAATCCTTCAGTCCGTTTAATAAAATACACACTTGATTTTAACATTTATTGAGAGAGCTGCTGGCTGTAAATTAAGCTCAAATTGGATTTCAAGTGGTTCCTGCAGTTTAATGCTTCTATTGCAGGATGCAGAGTGCCTTTTTTAACACCGGATTTATAAATTATGTATATCACACTCGAAGCAGAAAATTGTTTTGTTTTTTTTTCCTTCATAAAAAATAGGCTGTGCTAATATGAATATACTTCTGCATATGAGGCAATATGTGTGTACTACATGTATATAAAACAGTTTTAGTTTTATGTCAAACAAAATATTAGTGTCGAAACTCATTTTTGCTCTGTGATATTTGTTTAGAATACCGTAGTCAGTGATCTTAGAATGACTGACCTTTGACCTCAGAAGAAGGTGGACAGTGTGTCTGTGCTGTATGGGACAAGATAATAATTACTTCCCTGGGGAGTTAGTGACGAGACCAGGTGAGCTGACAGGAAGACATTTGCTGTCGTACAACTCTGGACTGTGGTCTGAGTGTGTGTGTCTATGAATTCACACTCCTGGCCTTAAGTCTGGCAGACGTTGATACATTTCAACCAGTTAGTCGAGCATGATTTACTGTGTCGTCATAGTGCCATAGGGAGGTTTTCAGATGGACAGCCAGAAAGTAGTGGAGAATCTCAGTGCAGCACACTGCAAATCGGGTTGTGCAATGCAGAAGGAATTGGAGGGGAAAAAATGTTTCATGCATCTGGAAGGTTTCCCCAGCTCAAATGTTTTAATGGCTGTTGTACGTTGGTGTGATATTATGACGGAGAGGATTGGAGTGCAGGACTGCTGTGGATTGCTGTGTGAGAGCAGATAAGCAGGTAAAGCTTGGCAGCCTTTGAGCAGATTGCTACCTATGCTAATGACACTACGCAGATTAGAGAAACACAGACGCAATCCAGTGCAGGAATGTTTGTGCCGGGACAAACGTGTGTGTGTGTGTGTGTGTTTGTGTGCGTGTGTGTGGTTGTGCTCAGTGACCAATCAGTGAATGGTATCCCGCTTAGCAGATTACAGAGCCTGTCACTGCTGGCAAGAGGCTGCTTTTACTATCCCCCCCACACGCACACACCCACACACGCACGCACACACACACACACACACACACACACACACACACACACACACTCAGCTGACTGAATCAGTTTGTGAGAGCATGGATCCAAACAAACACACATGTTGAAAGAACATTAAGCTATTAGAAACAGGGGATTAATGTTCTGTTATGCTTTTGCTTATGTCCTTCTGAACATGTTTGTTTCTGAAATAGTGCTTAATATTGTGTTAAGTTTGATCAAGTATATCAATAAAACATTAATGTGAAATATGTCCAGTTGTCTTTTGTGACTAAAAGACAACTGGACATATTGATAAGCAATAAATCAATTAATCGCTTGATAATTTACATTTTGACAAGATGCTCTCCTTTAATATTTTTTTTTCTGTTTTGTTTGTTTTTAATAAAAGTGCTAACTTGCACATTTTTCTCTGTTTCCCTCTGGAAGCTGAATAATCAATTTTTGTTATGTAATTTTGGTTAGATTTCATTATCCATTTTAAATATTCTGTTCTTTTGTTTATTTATTTTAGATGTGTCAAATGTTCTTTAGAAATTAGTTGGGGGGCGGGGTTAGCGGTTGTACTTGCATTATATGCCATCATTGTTAGTTGAAAATGGTCTCAAGGTGACAATATTATCATTTACCACAATCATTTTTGGGTCATTTTATCATCCAGCAAAATTGATCAGGGCAGGTCTATGTGTGACTACACAGGGATTTAGAAATGTTTCAGATCTAACTTGTTTCCTGTAGATCCTGAATATACAGTAAAGTAATGATCCCTAAATCGTTCCAGCTAAATATAAGAAATTTAAGACTCTGGAGTAGCTAGCTTCTCCAAATTAGATGCTGAGGCCTGTTTTTTTTTTTTTGACTAAATACATAGATGATGGGAGATTGCTCATCTTTTGTTTGCACATGATGATGTTGCAGGCAGCTTGTGTGCCAGTGATGCTCAGCAACGGCTGGGAGCTTCCTTTCTCAGAAATCATCGACTGGAACACAGCAGCTGTGATTGGGGATGAAAGACTACTGTTGCAGGTAGAAACACTGTGAATAACTAAAGTTTAAAACCTACATTGGCTTTGATTGCTTTGTTTCGTTTCCTTTTTGTTAGAAATGCACCAATCGGGTTTGTGTTACCAATTTCTGATGTCAGTTTTTGTTGTTTTTTTCCTTTGGGCCTGCACATTCTAAATTTAGCCAAGTCCAATTTCTCTTAAACTGAACATCTTCGTTTTTGCCTTCTCATGATGACGGGTCATTGAAGTTGTCACACATTTTATTTGCTTTTAGCATTTTATATTTGCAATTAGCACAGATTGCTTTATTGTCCATAATGAGTATCTTCCATTGGTTGCATGAAAGCTCAACTAGATAAAACACAACTCCCCTGTAAAACATGCAGCCTTCCTGTTATCTGTTGCAGTCCCAATTTCTTAAAAAGCCTGATTTTTGATTTTTAATGTTCTTCCTGTTTAAAGCAGACAGGATTTCTGTTATTTTACACATCATTATAAAACATCCTTTTCATGTGTTCATCTGTAGTAAGAAGTCCACATTAGAGTGCCTGCATGATAAATTAAATGTTTTATGTTCTCACTAAAGTGGGTCAGTTATCTAATTGTTGTTGTTGTTTTTTTTATCCCATCCCATCTCTGTCCCAGATCCCTTCGACAGTACGCTCCATCCACCAGGATAAGATTCTGTCTCTGAGGCAGCAGACGCAGCTCCTGTGGGAGGCTTACTTCAATTCTGTGGAGAAGATAGTGTTGACCACGCTGGAGGTACACCAACACATACCCAGCACGCACAAGAAGAATTCATACACTGTCATCTGTTCTATATAACCCTAACCTTAACTCTTGTATTTCTACTACGGATGAAACGATTAATCGCGATTAATCGATTATTGAAATAATTGTCAACTAATTTGGTAATAGATTAATTGTCACCTGGAGTATACAGACTCAAAAAAAGGCCAATTGCTGAAAGAACAACATATTCAGAGTAGCAATTAATCTGAAAATGTACAAAATATGTTAATTTTGCTTTTGATATGTGTAAAAATGGCTTGTCTTTACATATGTTCTTCCCAAAACTCCTCAAGTTACAGTTTTAGCTTTACGTGATTTAAATTCTGTAAAAATAAATAAATTTAAAAAGTCCCATTAACACCTTTTGGTATCCAATTATAAATTGGTTAATCCAAAAGTAATCAACAAATCAGCCCTACACTGATTTGCTGTTAAGTCAAGCAGAAAGGGCGGAGCTTGTCACATGTTGATGTCACAAGCATTTTTAGCTGCAGATTAATCCCCCTGCAGATGATCAGGCTTTCACTGAAGGAAAGCTATTTTATTGCATTTTAGGCAAAAAAATGTTTTAAAAATGGAATTGAGTTTTTTATTAGCATCTTTTAATGCATTCCTAATATTGTATAACGGAGCTTAAATTAAAAATCTGCACAATGTGCCAATCTTTTTAATCCGATAAATCGTCAGACTAATCGCTAGAATAATCGATAACTAAAATAATTGTTAGTTGCAGCTCTATTTCCTACAATACTATTGTAAAAAATTCCACATTTTGTTCATAAAAGCTATTTATTTAATTGTTAGCTCAAATAAACAAGTCTTTTAAGGGTTATCAAGTGAAAAATCTGGATATCCACCGATGCATCCTTACTACCAGATTTACGGAAACATACAGCTGAGAACTGTGTAGCTTCTAGATTGAGTAATACAGAAGTCTGTTGTAAGAAGAGGGCTGTCAATATTTTTGATGCAGCATCCTGTTCTGTCTTGGCTATCAATCACATCAGTAGTTTGTTTCTGTCAAGCTCCATTTATCTGCCTTCCTCCTGGTGAGTACCAGCCGATCAAGCTGCTGCCAGGTTAGAATTGCAAACGGCTGAAGATGAGAGCCGAGAAGAATAGAAATTGACAAGGGTGCGAGACAGCAGCCGAGGGAATGTCTAAAGTTCCTTATGAGTGCAGCAGGCTTTTTGTCAGCATAGTTCATCGTCACTAAGCTCACAAGCACCATTGACGTTATATGTCAGCAGTGGACCTTGAACTTTGAAGTGGTTGGTAAATTACCTGAGTGACTACTGGAATAGAGCAGCTTTTCGAAGTTATCTCAATTTTGTGTTGCATGTGAGACCGAGCCAGCAATAGGTCACACCATTAGCGTCCATCTTTTGATAAAAGCAAAGGCACTGATTTACAGAAGTGGATTTTTCTCTGATAGCACAGCAGCATGAAGTTGCAGAACCAAGCAGTTTATCTTCAATCTGTTTACACTTTCCGTATCTTAACTCTTTTCCGGCAGCCATGTTTTGGCTTCAGATGTGCAATTTTTATAAGCCTATCATTATGCGATTCCAAATATTTTACTATAAACGAGGGCTGCAACTAACAATTATTTTAATAATAGGTTAATCTATCAATTATTCTGACAGTCGGATGAAAAAATTCACATTCTACAAAGTTTTCATTTAGCCAGTTAAGCCTTTTTCTGCAGTATTAGAAATACATTAGAAAACGCAAATAAATAAATGATTCAATCCCTTTTTTAAACAAGAAAGTAAGCTTTTTATTTCCCAAATTGCAATACAATTGTTGCATAATTTTATTTTATTTTTTTTCACTTGACCAAATGGCATTTTTTTTGAGTCTGCACTAAATTAGTTGACAATTATTTCAGTAATCAATTAATTTGGATTAATTCTTTTAATTATTGCAGCCCTACTACAAACATAACAGAAGTGACAAGTTGCATTATGTTTTAGCCTTTTTCTGTTGCTTTATTATAAATTCTGACGGTCCTTGACATTTTATAGAAATATCTTGAACCTTGGTTCTCAAAGTGTTTTTTATCAACAGGGAATGATTAATGCTGCAAGAAAAAACCCTTATGACAGTCTTTTTTTTTTTTTTTTAGTCTGAAAAACAAAATTAATACTTAATGGTAGACTTTTAAGAACTGAGCCAGAAAAAGCGGAGTAAACTTCAAAGCTTTTGTGTTTTCAAAGATAAGATGCTGAAGGGCGTTATTTTATTGCATCATAAGCAACATACCATAGCTTTTTAAAGTTTAAGTATTTGTTGTTTGTGTGTTGTTTTTTTTTGTAAATAACTATTGAATGTTTATCAAAACTTATTACATTCAAGACATGCCGTTTAAGAAAAAATAGTCAGCTGCAGTCAGTTGAGTTTGTTTCTAAAAAATGTCATTAGCTACCATCGGTGGTAGCTATTGAAATTATGTTCTATATTTTTTTAATGAGCCGTCTTCCTCTCCACTATAATGTTAGATCATCCAGGACCGCGTTCTGGAGCACAACTCCAGAAGTAGCCTCATGTGGAACAGCCTTCCTGGTGGGCTCTTCACTCTGCCTCACTACTCCACTCACCTGGGGGATTTCCCTTTCTTCTACGCTACGCTGGGTCAGTAGGTTATTGCTGCACCTTGTATTGTGAGCTCAGGTCACTTAATACGAGCTCTCCTTATAATAATTTTCAATTTTTGACAGATTTTTATCTCTGTGACTCGACCCCAAAACAGACAACAAAAAAAAGAATCAAGATGCCTCATAGAAAAACTTACCATCATATTATAGAACTCCTTGGTTTTTTGCTCTATTGTGACTTTTTTTTTTTACACAGGATTATTACCTGTACTTACTTTATTCAAAAAAAGATCTGCTTATGATTTAGTTTTCTCAGGATAATTTTTACAACTCATGTTTTTTTCATACTGCAATAATTACGTGTTCCTTTGAACTTAGTTCTCTTTGAACTTGATTTTCTGTTTATGTTTTGGTACCAGCATCATCAACCGGAAACATTATGTTATCTTTCTAACTGGTTCCATAGATCTTGAAGGATTTTTTTTTTTCCAACAAGTATTTGTTTGAATATGAGACTAAACCAATTACAAGCTGATATTTGAGGTTCTAGTTCCTTCCAAAACAATCAATTAACAAAGTTTTATCACTCTAAATCAAAATGGGGATTTTGATAGTTTTCATTTAATTGATATAATCCAAACTTGCTAACTATTTTTTGCCTTTTGACTATTTAAACATCCACATATCCTGTATAGGTCCATAGTCATCCATTGCAGTTACAATTCTTACTCTGTAAGCTTTACTGTTTGCAAAGCAGAACACGTAATGACAGTATTTTGTTACCCCACCCCACACAGGTATCAAGCCGTACCCGAAGTTTACAGCAATCATTCATGTGGTCACCCCACTGGTCTCCCAGTCCCAGCCAGTGATGAAGCTGCTTGTAGCCGTTGCCAAATCCCAGTACTGTGCTCAGGTGATTGACACATTGATTCCCACGTGTTCCTCATGTGTTACTCCATGAAAGTATCATTGATCAAAATGAATACAGAAGGTTGTCCCATCCCCAAACAAACCTGTCTAAACTGTTTATCAGTTAACGGAAACAGCAGAGCAGCTTGGAGTCGTCATTATGCTGGTGTAATTTCTGGGGTCTACCTGATCAGTTGTTGACTTTAAACTGCTTGTTAAATGAGCTTCTTATTCACATTTGAGGAATGACAGAAAGATGTTATGATCATTTGGAGACATTTCTGCTGCAGCCGATCCAACCTGCCAGTGTTTATTTTTTCCTCATATTGTTTTAATATTCCTGTTCACACTACAGGTGTAACTAAGCTGCTGTTGTTGTGCCTCACATACAACAGCAGTGTATGACGTTATGCTATAAGATAATAATACTGAGTAAAATACTTCTGTGGACTGCAGCAGTAATAGTTTTCTTTTGTCTTTTTTGTGTGGAGGGCTAGTTCTTAAAACAGAAACGTAGATTTACATAAAAGTCGTGCTCTAAATTAGTGTTGAGAGACAACAGTAACTTGAATCAAAACAACTTCTACGTTCAGAAACATGCAAATGAGGGTGATTCATGTCGCCTGTTTTCTCCATGCAGGTGATCGTTCTTTGGAACTGCGACAAGCCTCTTCCTGCCAAACACCGCTGGCCCTCCACCTCGGTCCCTTTTATTGTCATAGAAGGAGAAAGCAAGGTAAACCTCTGAGCCATAATCTTCTACCACTGAGCACATCACTGCATTTTGCCCTAGAAGTCACAACTTTTTGACCTGGGCTGTTTACGCACGTTTGAAATGTTGGAAAACTGCTGTCATGTACAGGAGTTAATCCACAAAGGATATTCAGAAAGAGTTTCTTTCTGAATATCCTTTTATGCCTTCAGGTCAAATGTTATGATTTGTTATGAGAAAAAAAAATTTGATCAGGTAAATATTCTTTAATTCTTTCGTTGTTTCCTGCCATATAAAACGGTTGTAATGAGCGTTCTGGAAAGTCCATAAAGTTCCGATTTTACAGCCTGTTGAATAAATTATGTTAAATTAATTTTCATGACATTTTAAATTACTCCGAAGGGAGCATTAATAAAAGCTGCTTCACAGGCGGGTCAAAACATTTTAGAAAAATCTGACGGCTATAAAGAGTTTCTTGACATTAAGCTGCTAATGTCAGAAAATAATATTTGGACTCAATTTCTCGAGGTCTCGCTGAAATATCAGTCAATTTTTTCAGAATATACTTCACAGTACTAAACATTCATATAGCTTTTCGTGCTTTATTCCTTTCAGATGTGTATTGGAAAGCACAATATATATGGCTTCCCTCTCTGCTGCACAGCAGGTTGTTACAGCTGGTTGTATATGAACAAATTACCCCATCCAGAAAGCCTTCGTTGTTGAGTCTGACAGCTCACTACAGTGAACTCAGTTCAGACCAACTCTCAGCAAGCTGCCATAATGCCAGTTTTATTCTCAGCTGATACATTCATGTTAGGAGTTTGTCATTGAATAGCTGTAATACAGTGGTGCCCAAAGTGGGTCCTCGAGGGCCGGCATCCTGCTTGTTTTAGTTCTCTCCCTGGTTTAACGCACCTGGATCAAATGATGGCTCATTTGAAGGCTTGAGAAGAACATTGACATGCTGAAAAGGTTGTTGGTACCACCAGGGAGAGAACTAAAACGTGCAGGATGCCGGCCTTCGAGGACCGACTTTGGGCACCAGTACTGTAATACAATCCACCACAAAGAACCTGCTGTTTATTGAAAGGGAGGAACTACACACACACGCACGCATACACACACACACATTAGTTTGCTCACAAAAGTTTTAAAATAAATTCATCTTGTATTACAGTGATGCAAACTCTTGCTGAGGGAAAAAAAAACTGTGAACCATAACAATAACATTTGTTTACTGAGGAAAATGTTGAGAAAAAAAATTATTCAACCTTTTTTTTCAAAATAAAACCAAACAAACAATGTAACTAAAGGGGGTGTTTTTCTATATATGCTTTCTTAGTTGATCAAAGGTTCTTGTACCTTTTTAAAAATGGTAATCCATGACTTTCACTTTTCCTGAGGATTACAGTAGCTTTTTATCTTGTAGCCATTCACCGCTGGAGTCGTTTGTTTTGCCATCACAAATGGTGACTATGAGTCGGTTCTATGAGAGTAAATGATGCTGTGGGCCTGTTTCTCTTCCTAATGCCCTGTGAACCCCAGCATAGCATCATAAACTATTTGAAGTACCAGAAGGTGTTTCTAGTTGCACCCAAAATGATTTATGTGCTTGGAAGATTTAGGTCTAACGTAATTTTTTAAATTCTACTAACGTGTTTCTTTTGGCTGGAAGTGATATTAATGTTTTTGAGTTGCTCAGAGTCTCAACCAGAAGCTGTGCAGGGAATAAAAAAATAGACCTTTTTTTTTTCTAAAGCCTGAACAAAACTGATTTCTTTCTTCAGAATTGATACTCCTTTTATTTTGGTTTATCCTTTGAAATGTAAATTGCAATCTCCTCTCAGAAAACAAAGTTCTTGATTAAATGTACAAAATTTTAAATCCATATCAGTCAGGAGTATGAATGACCTTGTGCTTATGATAAGGAGAATGATGTAAAAGTCAACACAATACCCAAAATCAACTGTCTTTCTGGGCTATCTTACAGCTCAGACGTAACTGCTGTGTAAAACCTGTGACGTGAATCAAAGATCCTTCTCTCTGGATGCTGAAACCTTATGAAAGAGAAGCAAAGAATAAATGTTATATTGGCAAAATGGGATTGTAACAAGTATGAAAAGCAGGGTTAACAACACTTATACAAGTAGTGACTTAAAAAAAAAAGAACATTTAGTTTTTTTCCCTCTGAATAAACTTTTGCTACTGTTTTGAAATTCAAATTTATTTTGAAGGTTACTCACACATCTTTGTTAGGGATGCTAACACATTTGTCTGCAGCTGCAATAAAATGACGTAACTATCTACTGACTGTCAGCAACTGTCATTCGTCTCTCTGTTCGTTTGTTTTCCAACTCCTACCAGGTGATAAGCAGTCGCTTCCTTCCCTACGACACCATCCCCACAGATGCTGTCCTCAGTCTGGATGAAGACACTGTGTTGTCCACCACAGAGGTTAGCCTCCTGTTATATGAAGAAAGCTTTCTTATTCACTTCATTTTTATCATTTTTTGGTACGAGTACTTTACTACTTTTTTTTAAGTTTTTAAATTTGCGATCTGGCCGCAGGTGGACTTTGCCTTCACGGTGTGGCAGAGTTTCCCCGACCGCATCGTCGGCTACCCGGCCCGCAGTCACTTCTGGGACAGCAGCAAGGAGCGCTGGGGCTACACCTCCAAGTGGACCAACGACTACTCCATGGTGCTGACCGGGGCTGCCATCTATCACAAGTACATGCTTTTGTTTTTTATTTTCCACCAACGCGGTTTTGGGCCACCTTGTCTTCTAAGCGCTCCATTGTTCTCCTTGTCACACTCCTCCCACAGATATTACCACTACTTGTACACCACCTACCTTCCAGCCAGCCTGAGGACAATGGTTGACCAAATGTCAAACTGCGAAGACATTCTTATGAATTTCCTTGTGTCATCTGTTACTAAGCTACCGCCCATTAAGGTCACACAAAAGAAACAATACAAGGAAACCATGATGGGACAGGTGAGACGCAACCTTTCACATTCACAAATAAATTTGTATTTATTTGAATGGTAAGATTAAGCTGATTTATTTGAATCTGACAACGGTCATTCAGGGAATACTAATACAGTGTTCGTACTGGTGCTTGAAACCCTTGAAAATGCTTCAATTTCAATTGGATGTTTTCAAGGTTTGGACAGGGCTTGGCTTCTGTCTAAAGTCTCTTAAAGTGTAATAAAGTGCAATCTTTTGATTGAAAACCTCAATTTGGGGAATATTATTCACATACACATACATATATTTTTATACACCTCATGAAAAGACAAGGTGTATAAGACAAGGGGGGGTTTCTCACTGTCTGAAATTAAATCAGACTAAACTTTTCTTTTTTTTTAGGTTAGTTAGAATTACCAAAATTATTTATATTTGCCAATTGCCAGAAAAGTACCTGGAAAATTTTTTTATTATTTTTTTAACATTTATTATTGCTAATGACTCAATAACTTATTGACTGTGTAATTGAAATAAAGTTATGCTGATATTTTATACATTATGCAGCGTTATTGAAATTGGGGCATTTATTTATTTTTTGTTAAATTTGTGTTTTGTTCATGAACAGGTCAGATGTGTAGAGTGTGTGTGAGACATTTCAAGACATAAACTTTTGTTTTATTTTAGTTTACCTTTTCCCTGTAATAAGACGTAGGAATATGAGCTAAAATAGTATGAAAGACATTTATTAATAACAGTAATTAGTCATATAATAGTGAATTGAAAGTGTCTTTTTTTAGTTCATTTGTATTGTTTTTATTTCTAAAGTGTAATTCTGGAAAGTTTGAAAACTTGTCTTGAAAATGCTTTCATTTTACTGTTGGAAAAGTGTAGCAGCTTATATCTAATTGGCACATTACACTACAAAATGCCACATGGTGCGTTCAGGACAAAAAGGACAGTGTGGTAATTTGTAAATTGAAGTTGTTTTCTTCTAATGTGCCTAGTTTCAGAAAAAAAAAAAAAAAGCTGTGAAAGGTCACCGGAACACAAAACGAATAATTCATTTAGTCGTTTCCTTCCTCTTCCTGTTGGGACTCATTTGTTTTCTGACACTACTCTTTCCTTGTCCCAGAGCTCCAGAGCGTCCCGTTGGGCTGACCCGGACCATTTCGCCCAGCGTCAGACCTGCATGAACAAGTTTGCCAACTGGTTTGGCACCATGCCTCTAGTCCACTCTCAGATGAGGCTGGACCCGGTCCTCTTCAAAGACCAGGTGTCGATACTGAGGAAGAAATACAGAGAAATCGAGAGGCTATAACCCCCACAGAGCCCCCCCAGCTCCCTGTGCTCTGCGGACACAACAGATGAGGAGCGATGGGTGGAGAGGTGGGGGGGGTTGACTTGAAGAAAAGAGCAGACGATCGTTTAGAGTTTGTTCCAGGGAAACGGGAAGTGAAGAAACTGGAACCAACGTGAAGGACGCCCTTTTTTTTCCCCTCCTGTCTTCTTTGTTGTCATTCTCTGTCTCTCCTTTCAACTGCTGCTGTCTTGTGTTTGTCGTTCGGGCGACTGAACTCATAACATCACTAGCTACCTGAACAGGTAAATTTGCTCACCTTTGGTCACAGAGTCAGAAAATTACAACTTGCTGCATAAAAGTCCCCAACATTGACAAACCCAGTGCAAGTGACACTGTGTGTGTCTGTACACTATGCACATGTTTGTGAACGTTTTTGCTGACAGGATATTAATAACTACTAAGATGATAACACTATTTCGGATTGTGTTCGACTATTTTTTATACAGTGTACAAATGGCCAGCATGACTTTCTCTTCTTTTTTTCTCCTCTGTTGTCTTAAACAAGGATGGACAAAGAAAAGTTTGAAATCCTCCTCAGAGCCCCAGACCAGCTGGTGATTGTTGATCTGACAGTGCCTCAGGATTTATCAAAAGATTTTGTAGATCTGGGAATCTGACAGATAGAAGACCGGGTGCAAATTTTGCACCTTGATAGCCCTGCTGTCTTTTTGTGTGTGGGGGGGGGGCGGGTGTGTCGTCTCAGCGTGATCTGTTATTTTCCATATTACTGATAATGTGTTGCATTTTCCAAATTATCAAAACGGTTTGATGAGAATATATTTTGCATTTGCAGTCGAACAAACAAACAAATGTCTGTATGTGCCATTCTGAACAATCTCCCTCACCCAGAGCCAACATGAACAGCTAGGCAGCCCACATGTGAATAGAGTTGCCACTAGAATTGCAGATTATTATTTTCCATTCCTAATGACTCTGATAAGAACCTGGACTGTTTGCTTGAATACATGCTAGCCTGAGGGATGCAAGTGCTTCTTGTGTGTTGCTTTGGTGAAGGGAGGCTCAGCTTGCCAACACACCAGAAACTGGTCTATTAAATCAAAAACCACTGTGAAATCTACAGAACATTTTTTTTCTTCCTTTTTTGGATTTGGTGAATGAGGGATATTTATTTGTTAGCCCAATTTCATTTGGTCAAATGACAGATAAGGCAGCAGCAAGCACCTCACACAGAGAAGCATATCCACCATATTTTTGTGAATAAATATGAAATCTCTCTGTAGTTCTGATAAAATCAATAAAGAATGTTTCACAATCGACAAGCTGCATTCACCTCAGACCTACAGTACAGACCAAAAGTTTGGATACACCTGGTCATTCAAATGGTTTTCTTTATTTTCATGACTATGAAAATTGTAGATTAGATTGTAGAAAAACCTGACAGGTCACACCTGTGAAGTGAAAACCATTTCAGGTGACTGACTACCTCTTGAAGCTCATCAAGAGAATGTAGAGTGTGTGCAAAGTAGTAATCACAGCAAAAGGTTGCTACTTTGAAGAAACTAGAATATAAGGCATATTTTCAGTT
>CAEFZX010024118.1:0-28811 GCA_903066825.1 Alfaro cultratus | reverse complement strand
TTTTCTGCCACACTTTTTCCTTCCCACAGACTTCCCACTGAGGTGCCTTGATACAGCACTCTGGGAACAGCCTATTCGTTCAGAAATTTCTTTCTGTGTCTTACCCTCTTGCTTGAGGGTGTCAATGATGGCCTTCTGGACAGCAGTCAGGTGGGCAGTCTTACCCATGATTGGGGTTTTGAGTGATGAACCAGGCTGGGAGTTTTAAAGGCCTCAGGAATCTTTTGCAGGTGTTTAGAGTTATTTCGTTGATTCAGATGATTAGGTTCATAGCTCGTTTAGAGACCCTTTTCATGATATGCTAATTTTGTGAGATAGGAATTTTGGGTTTTCATGAGCTGTATGCCAAAATCATCCGTATTAAGACAATAAAAGACCTGAAATACTTCAGTTAGTGTGCAATGAATCTAAAATATATGAGTGTAAATTTTTTATCATTACATTATGGAAAATAATGAACTTTATCACAATATGCTAATATTTTGAGAAGGACCTGTAATACCTGTCAAATGTATACTTCAATGATCAAATACAAACCTTAACTTTCTAATGACCTCTTAAAGGTTTACTTTAGGGCTGGTGTGGTATACCACAGACCTGTAATCACATGGCTTGAAACTTTTATTACAGGAATCTCAGAACTCAAGTTACAGACTAAGTCAGAATATTCAAGAAAGAAAATCCTCTTAAAGTGTCAACAGCAAAAGGCCTGGAGCCTTATGCTCTAAGGGTCACAACTAAGTAGCCCAGTATGGATAGAAGCACTAGAAAGACCGACCAAATGACAAGTGAGCCGTTTAGAATTTTTTCAAGGATTATAGGCAGAGGCTTCCGTTTTTGCCGTTGCTGCTCTTCAAGCTGCTCCAAACGGTACTGAAGAGCCCCCAGAACCTCCTACAGACGAAGAAAAGATTTTACAAGTTAAGAATTTGCATCATTAACTTTGACTTATAAATGCAGTTTTAACCATTTCTGAATAATGCATGAATTATCATTTCAAATGTAATTGTCTACTTTTTCACAATCTTCAGTTTATGTGGTATAAATTTAAATTCTAGGTCTTTGTATTTTTTTTTATGTGGTTAGTTTTAAGGTAACATTTGGCTTTACCATGTGGCAAAGATGGCTACTATTAAAACTGCTCTTATATCAAACATAAAGTTCAGAACTTTACAGAGAGAGGTTCAACTGTGACAAAAAAAATGTAAAATTCATAAGCTCAACCAAACAATCCAGTGACACCAGTGCAGAACTTTGTCTGCACTTGGCACATAATTCATATTTATGCCTTTTGACTTTCAGTGTATTTCTCAAAACATTGCACAAAAACAGTGACACAGTAAAATTGTAGAAAGCACCAACACTTCTGGCTACCAGTGTATATGTACTACAATGAAAACTTACATGAATATCTGTCGTAGCTTTTAAAACCAGATGCTTGATCATCTCCTTTGTACTGGTCAGCTCCTCTTTCAAGTTCTGCGTTTCATTCTTATAAAGTTCAGTGATGTCAGCAAGTTCCTTTGTTAAAACATCTTTGCTGCAAAACCATTAGTTTATTACAAACCAAATGAGGACTTTTTAATGTATAGCAGTGAGCATAAATTACCTTGATTTTTCTTCTTCAAGTGCCTGTGTTATCATAGTGAAATCTCTGTGGTAGTTGGATCTGAGGATTTGCAGGCACTTCTCTTGTTGGATTTGGGTTTCTCTAAACTCTTGAAGCTCAGGGATTGCGCCATCAGCACCAGACACTTCTCCATCATCGTGATGATCCTTTGTGATGGCAGATTTCTCAGTAGAGCTGTTATTATTACCACTACACATTTCGGTTGACAGGTCATCTTCCAAATTAAGCGACAAACAATCCTGGTTTTCGAAAGCATCCCTAGATATGTCCAGTGATACATCACTGGATGCAAGGGTACTAGATCCGCTGTACCGTCTGCGAACAAAGAAAGACATTTTTTCTAAGAATTGACACCACAGGTCTACACCTCCAGAAAACATTTAAGAGCGTCCCCCATCACATAGATATATTTTAATAAAAACAATATTAAAAATTCAAAAACAAATGTGCTATTTAAAAAAATAGCAAAGGGATACAATTATGTTCAAAGTCTAAGCTCTCAAGATGAAACTCTCACACCTCTACAGAGTTGATATTTGAGATCTTGTCATTTTAGTCTAGATTTTAAAGCAATTATTTTAAAGCGATTATTTTTGCTTTAAAAAAATAAACATTTTGACCCACAAATTATACCCCTAAGCTCGAAAAATGAACAAAGGTTCTGATCAGAGTTCTTTTAAATCACATCTTTAGGCACCTTGTTACCAGCATCATGACACAAAAATACAATGTGTTCACATTTCTTCAGTTGGAGCTATAAAAACACCAAACAGCAGTTTGATAGATCGAAAATATTTCTTTCTGCACTAACAAGGTTATTCAGAAAGTACTAATACAATTTATACCTTTATAACAAATAGTTGTTGCTGTTACATGCAAAGTTGTGAAGTGGAACAAAAATAATTCATCATGGCTTTCAAAATGTACATATATAAATAGAAAAAGTCTCAAGTGTTTTGCAGCCGCTAACAGGTTTTCTTGAACAGCTTTTGCTGAGAAATGTACCCTCACAGATTTGAGATGTTCATAGCTTTGAATATTGTTTTATATCTTTAATCTCCTTTAAGCGTCTCCAAACCCTACCCTAACCCTTGAACTTTCTGTTGTGATTATTAGTCTTCATTACACCCTCTGGGAGATTTCTACTCAGACAGCAGGACTTTATTAAGGGGTTCCAAAGTAATGGGGGCTGAACCTAAACACCTTCCACTTCAGAAATATGACTTTTGTGATGTCTTTTTCATTTACTGCTCGTCAGGTGGTTTTAAAGGCCAAATACTTTTATTCTCTGCTTTGTATTTTTGTACTTTTAAAGCACAAAAATACGTAATGCTTCCACGGTCCACCATAAGGATTGGACAGAGATTACTGTAAACAGTTGCAGAACTATGGTCATTTTCGATTATTTTCATTTATTAGTATAACAGTATTAATATAGTCTTTGTAAATAAACTCTATTTATTTAAATACAGTTAAATAAATTAACTCCATAGAGTTAATTGAGCATTTCACAAAAGTGTTTATGGAATAAAAATTCTATTTACAAAAAAATTAGCTATAAGCTTTAAAAGTATACTGGGAAAACAAATCGAAAAAAATTTAACTAGAGCAAATAACGAGTTTTGAAGGTAACTTCAAGAGTTTCAGTAGACTGAATAAGTAAAACACAGCGGAATCTCAGTATTTCTTGTGGGGTAACATATTTAAACTTGAGGATTCTCCTACAGTTTGTTCAGCGCGGTAGCTACACATTTACACGACAGAAAACGTTTTCTTTCCCACGTGGACAACACGCGTGGAAGAAAATGTTGTAGCTGGTATGGCTGAATTTTGATTTTTACCTACCTGGCTTTAAAGAAACTCAACTTGCGAGGCATCGATGGGAGTTTGGTTAATTATCGTTAATGAAGGAACTTGTTTCAAGAGTTGAGCTAACGGTTAACCGTAGCTGTTGCGGCTGTGAGACGTTAAGAATCGGAATTGATTCCGAACGCACAGGTTGGTACGTTGCTAGGCAACAATTCTGTCGACCTTTGGTTTTAAATGAAAGTATTTCCGACATTTTTTATTCAAAATAGACGTTTTTTTGTTGTTTTTTTTAAAGGCGGTTAAAGTGTGATGAGTATGTTTTTCATATACCTGTGAACACTCTGGAAAAGGGAAAATCCTGGACTCATCAGAACACATATGACCTTTGACCTTTATTACAGCAGAGTCCAATTCTTATGCTCCTAGCAAACTCAAACCTTTTTTCCAAATCACCTCGGTAGCAGTTTTTATAAGGCTAAGTTATCTCCACAGCCTTGAGTTCTGCTGTTTTTCTCGTGATTTGATTTTACCAAAGAAAATTTGATCACTGATGTTGATCATGAAACATGTTTTTGAGCTCCTGATGTCCTAGTTTTTAATAATATGTTAAACAGTTCTTAACCCAATTTTAGTAGTTTCAATTACCAAACTTCATAAAGGCCTTTAAATCCCACTACTAACATCAAATGCTACCTCAGACAGAATGATTCACTTGTACATCAAAATGCAGTTTGAAAATGAACTCGTCTTCCATGCGATAAACCCTGCCCTTGTGTCGTTTCAGACAAAAAATAATCTAGATGCATTTGTCCAATAAAAAATAGAAGGAACAAAATGATAAGTTTTTTTTGTTTTGTTTTTGGTAACGTATTGCACGACTGAGTTTTTGACAATTGCACACAAATACAAGTTAGACCTTAAACGGAGCCTTTCAAAACAGCAAATTTATTTATTTAAAAAAAAACAAAAATCAACTAAAATGTGTTACTATTTCATCATCACTAATAGAAACAGTACGGAAGCACTAAGTCTTTGAGCAATTCAGCCGCTCTTCAAGTATGTTAATTCAGTTTGTAGATTATTCTTTCTGTAGTGAAAGAGTCACCAGGAAAAGTGTAGTCCAGTTGGAGGAGAGGGTCACATCTCTGGATAGTAGCATCCTGTTTGTGGCAGAACCAGTGTGATCGACTCCACGCGTCTAAAGGAAACAATTCAACGAGCCACAGCTATTTCATTCAGTAACAAATGTGATCTCAGAGCACTGATGCAGATTTTCAGGCACCCGATCTTAAGTGATCTGGAAGGAGGACTTGGTTACATAAGCTGAAATGCAGAGATGATTAGAGGGGGAAGGAAGCAATTTAAAAAAAAACAAAACATAATCACAAAACCGAAAAGGGAAATTTCTTACAAAAAAAAAAAAAAAAAACTGGGGACACTAAAACCGCAGAACGACGTCAGCTCATTACTGTTTAAAAAGAGAACTGAGCAAGCCGATTTAAAAATAGCAGTGACTTCAAAACAATACCATTTGAATAAACTACAGATATAAACTAAGGTGAAAAACAATGCAAGGTTTTCCACTTGTAAACAAATTCACTCAGAAGAGAGAAATCCAGTGTGCAGTTCTCTCAGCTCCTCCTTCAAATGCGCCCCCATTACTCTCACAGCGTGTGCTTGTGCCTCCATTGCACCTGTGATTTAAAGTCGATGCCCAACTTCCAGGCTTTTGTTTTATCTCCTCGTTCTTGATTTTATTCTCCCGGATACAAAGTTCACAAAGTGGTAAAGTGACAAACCTCTGTTACACTCCTGAGTGCTTTTAGAGAAATATGATCAACTGGACGATTAAGACACAACCTTCAGTATATACGTCTTCCCTTTAACCGTTGATCTTGAAGCCCCCAGTCCCTTTCATCGCTTTGATTAGTTTCTCCCAGCAGGTCATCTGGGGTTTAGCAGGAAATGATGCAGATACTCTGAAATAGCCTCCCAGTGCCTCCAGAGGAAGGCGAGCAGGATAACGAGGAGCAGTGTGGAAAGAGTGCGGCTGCGTGTTTTCAGCAAGGGGACAACGCAGTTGGCCACGGTGGACACGAACACCAGAAGGACAGCCATGACGGCCAGGAGTACGTTGATTAGCTTTCCGAGGAGAGTCCGTGCCGTGGCGTTCTCCAGGCCCTCCAGCTGCACCACCTGCTGCTGCTGCTGCTGCAGCTCCATCTTGGATATGCGAGTCTGACAAGCCTCCAGCGCCTCCTGGAAGAGGAGATCAGAGGTGTCAGATATGCATGATGGCAAAGTGTCGGTATGAGGTTCATTCAGTTGAAGCTTGCCTGTATGTCTCGGGCCCTTTCATAAGACTGGTAGGCAATCTTCTCCTCCATGCTGGCTAGTTCCTGCTTCAGGTTCAGGATTTCATTCTGGTGCAGTTCTGTCAAGTCATTGAGTTGTTCTTCTAATCGTTCACACCTGAAAAAAAAAACATGTTATACATAGAACCAATATCAGTGCATCTTGTTATATCAGAACATCAAAAAATATTCATTTTAATTCAAAGAGACTAATAGAAAATAGATTTTAATATAGAAATGTACTATCGTGGTAATCAAGAGAACACTGCTGAGTTGCCTAACTCAGTATTCAAGCATATTAGTAGAAAGTTTGGTGGAAGAAAAAAACATTGTAGAAACATGTGCACAAGTAAAATGAATAACTTCAATCCTTAGATGACTGTAAAGCTCTTCTAGAGTTTAGTGTGAATAAAATATGGACAGCAGGTGGAGTCAGAGCTTCAAGTTCAAGCCGTGTTCATAACATGAGTTGAAGCCGTTGCACCCTTTGTGCAAAGCTATTCCAGAACCAGAGACAATATCCGAAGCGTCTTACCTCGACTAAGGAGAAAAACGACTGGGCTGTTGTTTAGTGGACCAAAGTTCTCTTTCAGATGGAGGTGCACTTTTAAATTTAATCAGCAAAATCAAACATGAAGCCAAACCTCAATGCATTTAATTTTGCATAACTTTGCTTTTTGACACAGTTGTCTTTGATTTAGCTTAGAGACAGTTTTAATCTTGGTTTTGGCTGCTATATTTAAACAGAAAGAAGACATAAAGAGGAACATCAACCTGGCAGTGCATTGAAAGTGGCTGCAATTTCAACTTTAGTAAGAAAGGCCCATTTTTTCTTTCTGGCAACTAAATAAGGAAAAAGCAGCAAGACTAAAACATTTTATATGAACAAAGAGATCAAGAGAAAACTGAAAATAAAACGCCACGATGAGTTCAAAATGCTGTGAGTTTGTGTGGCAAACTGTAAACATTAACCTTTCAGTTCTAACCTCATTAAACTGAATTTGTTAGGTGAAAACATACCTGTATCGTTCTTCCTGCAGAGCCTCCATGATCATGGTGTAATCCCGCTGATAGTGGGATTTTAAATTTTCAAATGACTCTTCCAGTCGACCCTGGTTGTCCCGGAGATCATGGATCTCATGGAGTAAAGCATCAAACCCCGAGCCTTGTGCATTATCGAGAGTATTCCCCTTGGAGCTGGGGGGGCCACCTGGGGCCCCGGGCGTGCTGTTAGCTCCCGCAGACCCAGACGTCGCGCTCGAGCAGTCGTCCTCGCTGCCGTACCTGGGGCTGGATTGTAACTGTCCTGTTCCCAGAGGTCGTGACCCCCCTGGATAGCTGCCCTCTTCTCCTGGCGTTTCTTCCAGCGAGTCTTTCAGAGCGGCGATGTTGTCGGCGCTCCCAAACTTGTTCCGGATGAGAGAAGCGATTTCTCTGGGCTTGGACACCACAGCTCCAGCTGCAGAATGAGTTGCTTGAGAAAAGCTGGACAGCCCCCCTGTTACCTGAGGAAAGTAGCGATCAAGTCAGTGTCTCATTTACCCAGTTTATCACTCATAAGCAGACCAGATTAAATAAATAGCAGCTTCAAAATAGTTTCTTTGAATTCAGACAGTTTGATGATACCAAATGAATCCGGCAATCACCGTAGTGCTTTGGAAACGTGCACTTTTGCAATTTATTTTCATATGACAGGCCAAAATTTTTTGTTTTATTTTTAATTTATTTATTAAACCAAAAAAATGCATAATTGTGAGGTGAAAAGAAAAAAAATACATGGTTTCAAATTAGTTTTTCCAAACAAAAAACTGAAATGTGTGATAAAATGTACAGTATGCCATGATGTGACAGGCAAAAACAAAGTTTCTAGTGTTTTCATATTAATTTTCATAGTACTAGCAGATTAAATTGCAAATGTAAGGGGCTGTTTACTGTCTGCAGCCTGCATTAATACAGTAAAGTTATTCTCAGCTGTGGCAAAGAATTTAACTTCTTATCTTTAAATATCTGTGAGCAGAAACACGTTTGGGGCTCTTATTGTAAAGAGCTTTAAAGGAAATATCTCATATATTTTGCTGTTTAAACACTAGGGATAAACTAATGAGGCGTGCAGTACCTTGTTTTTGTTATATCAGCTGCTCCAGTTTGACTCTATGGTATTAGTAAAGTCAGTCAAATCATTGATGCCATTTATCAACCAAGATAAAAAACAAAACAGAGTAATTAGGTGTTTCTCTTGTTGAGGAAGAAGCATGACGGTCTAACCTTGGCTCCAACACCTTTCAGACCCTGGTGCATGTCTCGCAAAACGTCTTTGGGCTGCCGAGGGATGCCGTTGTGCTCCACCTCTCTGAGTTTCCGGTGGTAGTGCTCCAGCTTCCTCTGCAGCTGCTGGATGGTCTGAGCAGACTTTTGGTTCTTCTTCTCAAACACCTGCTTGATGCGCGCACTCTGCTGTTTGTCTGCGTTGTTGGCCAGTTTCAGGTACTCGGCCACGTTGTCGTCGCGAGCCGTTTGTTCGATCTTGATTTGTTCTGTGAGCTTCAGGATCTTCTGCTGCAGCTGAGCAATGGCCTGCTTGGTGCGCTGGGGGTCCGGCGTGCTGTCAACCACGTCGTACCCCTCAGCGCCGTAAGGCAGGGCGTTGGGTGACACCGCAGGGCCTGATCCATCGTACCGATCCAACTATTGAAAAATAATAAGCATACATAAAATAAATAAACTCTCCTTTTAAGAAAACTTCAAAATTAAACATTAAGCTCACTAACAAAACACTAAATTTCCTCTAATAAGGAAGGAAAGAAAGAAGAAACTGACACAAGAGAGTGTGGAAGGACACAAATAGGGAAGGATAAAAGGAAAGAAAGACAGAACACAAGAAAGAGAAGACAAACCAGCAAAAAGGAAGGGAGAACACATGAAAAAAGACAGACATGGAGGACGCATACAGAGAGAAAGTAGGACAAGTAAGTCAAATAGGAAGGAAGGAAAGGACAGGACTGAAAATAAGAAAGAAAGAAGGAGGAGGATGGAAGGAAGGATTATAAAAGATGGAAAAACTGACATGAGAAAGCAAGGGAAGAAACAAATGAAGAAGGGAGGACTAAAGGAAGGAGAAAAAAGCAACAAAAAAGGACAGAAATACAGACACAACTTTTAAAAAAAGACAATTGAGAATTTTCTTCATTCTTTTTACTTTCTTACCAAACTCATTTAGAGCTGAAATACTAAAATCAAATCCCAGACTGCGTAAAAAAAACTGTGTAAAGCAACTCTTCAAGCTCGAAATGATTTCCAATATAAAAATAATGCAGCACCATCACTGACACTAAACGGCAAAACTGAGAAAGATCTCAAACAAAGTGACAAGTTAAAAAGATTGTTCAGACAATTGAATAATTGTCTGGAGTTAAAAAAGAAGATGTATTATTTGTTGGGCACACTCCTGCAGCAGAACTAACTTTATACATTTTGGAAATTGTTAGCAAAGCTTAATGTGTCTGCATGTTTTTGTTAACTTTACAAAAGACTGAATGTTGATGTCTGCAATAAATGTGTAAATACTCATTCACTGTCAAATGAAAATAACTGCAAACCTCATGTTCAATCATTACGACTAATGACAGAATATATTGACAAGCAGTCAAAGAAAGTGATGCAGGAGTGGAAATAACGGTGCAAAAAAACATTTCTGGTTCTTTTTCAGAACATAAACTCCTACAAATCTACTAATGGTATTAATTAAACCACATTAATTAAATCAGTTCCTGAGATTCATCCTGAAATTAACTGAATGAGTCATCTATAAAAGCTTCTCAGACACAAATATTAAAAGTTGCTGATTATTAGTTTTGAGAAAGAAATGTTAAAAAGATTCAAAACTGAGTAAAAAGCAGCTTCCAATGATTCATCTAGAAAACTAACACTTTTAATCTTATACAAACTTTTCAGTCTGTACATAGAATTTTTTTTCACTCTGTATCTCTACTGCCATTAGAAATAGTCAATGAGGCAAAAAGTCACAACCACAATAAACTGCATAGCAAAGCATTTAGGTTTTAATCAATTTCTGTTCATCATAAGTAGGTTTAATCTAAAAGGTAAACAACATTATGTAAAATGGACTTTTGGTGGAAGGCCAATATGAACTTTATCATTATATTTTGTGGCATTTTATGGGATAATGATATAGTAAATAAGAAAATTTTGTTTTTGATCACAACATAAATGTCACTGCAAACAGACAGAACCCCACAAACACTAAACTGCTCCAAAAATATAGTATACACATTATTAAATAAACAACTTCAGCTCCAGCTATATTAAATTGTGTAGCTGCAATGCTAAAAGCACACATTAAGTGCATTTATATGTTGAAATATATTAATATTATGCCACTGCAGTCTAAAAACTGTTAAAAACACAAAAGTAACATTTCCCAAACATGGTTATAGTTTATCACTCACATTAAATCCCAATTCTCATCATGATGAACTTTTTCCCCAAAACTATGAACAATTTGATAATTGCAACTTCATCTCCTTCTACCTGCATTAAAGCCATTAGTCTTTTTACGCAGGTGCTGAAACCATCTAGGCAAATATTTTCTTGAATTATTACTGCAAGTAATCACAAATATGTTTTAATCTCCTATATTATATCATTTATTTGAATGTTGTTTTCTGAATACCTAATAAATCTTATTTGCTTTTATTTTGGTTCTAGTATCGACTGGGAAAATTGACTCTTGGAAAATAACAGATTGTTTCCCCCTGATAAAAAACAATAAACAAAATAAGCAACCTCTGGCTGGCAGATAAAATTAATTGGACTCATTTTATCTCCTGACCATTAAGTAGACTATGAATAAATTATAGAAATATATTTCAAGCTATCAGTCTTCTGGCACCTAATGGCTGAAACTACAAAGGTATCAAATGGTGAAGAGGCAATTAGCAGCAGTTCTGACTCATTTGCTGTATAATAAATAGTTCATTAAAAAGCAGGAAAATAAAACTAATGCAGCTAGAAAAGCCCTGGACAGATTGGTCTGCATTGACGATTCTGTAGCTTCTTCTGGTTTATTTTAAATTGTCAATTTTTGACAATTTCCTAGCAAAGCTGTAATTTAAAAGCAAAATGTTTAGAGAATCTCCCTTAAGAAAATATTTTTATCTGCTGTGTTGTAATGACTTAAATTAATTCTGTGGTATTCTGGGAGTGGGACTTTGCTGCTGCAGGTTTTTATCAATCTTTTTGTTATGAATAATGCTGTAGCTTAAAGAAAAAAAAAACCAAAGACACTGTGTGGAAGCCAGTGCATATAAGTAATTAATGATGTACTTCTTTTTAGCCCTCAAACACTGAGCATGCTTCACATCTCTGAACTCTTTTCTAGCTGTAAACAGCTACCTTTGAGGAGTTTTGTCTCAGTAGGTAACTAAACAGAGGTCGTGAAGTTCTCCTGGGCTTCAGTCCAGCAGTCTGGTACCACACAATGTGAAAACACCCAGCTACTGCCGTCGAGATCAGAACTTCCCAGATCGATAACTCATCAGTTAAACATTATTCTAATCCTAACAAAGACTCTTGTCATTTGCACAAACGAGATACGGCCAAAATCTGATCAAAACACTTCCTCCAGGTTTGACAAGTAATAAATGTCTCTGTGCGGCTGAATCAAGAGTGCGTGCTGTAGTCCAAAACGTTTTGTGGAAATAACAATAATTAACATTTTTATGTAAGCCGTCAGTTAAATCCAAGTCAGTTTCTCTCTGGTATTATTTCCCCATTCGAACGTTTAGCGAGGCCCGAAGCGAAACGTTAGTTTGTTTACCCCGGCGAGCTTTCTCTGACCTGAAGTACACTGAGAGACGGCAAAAGCTAAATTTAGCCCGGCTTAAAGCACATAGTGACAAACCAGTCAAAGGCAATCTCTGACCTTCCAACACTGACAGCTCATCTCCCCACTCAGCGCAGCATCCAGGACACATCGGGAGACTTTTAACATGATTTCCCAGTTCGCTTGCTTTGCGAGTTTGAGCATGAGTCACCTCTAACCTTTTATTTTTATTATAATAACAAATAAAAGCTGAATACAATCCATTTGCTGCCTCCTCTGTGAATACACTCCTTCAAAACCAATCTGACTGTTTTATACCCAGAGGGCAAATCTTCTAGGAACGCTTTAGGATTTAAATCATAAGCACACTTCACCACAGTGCTTGTTTATTTTATTATCCATCAGACCTTAATGTTTATATGGAGTGCACACATAAAAGGTCAAAATTATATGTTGACCTTAAATCAATACCAATATTTTATTGTTATTGAGTTCACCTCTTCTTCTGACTTGCCTGTGTACAAGTTTTGGTGTTGCTGATTATTTTCCATACTTTTGTGGTAAATAAAAACCCACGTTTAAATTAAACATCTTGGTCCCTGGCAACAGAAAAACAGGTTTGTGAATAAAGTTGTTACTTAAATTATCAATAATAGGTTATTTTATTTAAGGAAAAACCTTTTATTTAAGGCTTTTCCTTTTTTTGTTATGAATGCTCTGTAGCCTCTGTGTGCCGCAGCCAGTCTTGGCCAGGATTCTCTTGCAAAATATATTTTTAATCTAAGCTGGATTTTCCTGGTGGAGTAAAGGTTAAATAAAATAAAACAAAATAGAATTGATTTTTCTGCACCTCTAGTGGTTCTTAATGAATTTTGTATGACGGATTTAAATCATATTTTTATTTCTACATGTTATTTATATTCTCAGGAAGCTCTTCTGTGTCCTGCTTTGATTTGAATTTGACTTGTGGAGCTTTGAACTTGACTACATGTGAGTGGTTCTGGTTCTGTTGATGTGTTCTAACTTTTTGTATATGTATCCTTTGTGCCGCTGCAAAATAAGCCTTCCTCTGTGTATAAACAAAGTAACCTAACTGGACCCACTGAAGAGAGTGAGTCGCCCACCTTGTCGGGTTCTTCAGTGGAGTGGTACCCAGAGGTCAGCAGCACGTCCACCAGGGCGGGACTGCTGGGCGTGTCCGTGGTCGAGGAGGAGCGTGGGCGTCCTGCCTGCAGCAGGGCCTCATGGGTGCTCCGCCGATGGATCTGCGGGCTTCCTTTCTGAGGGGCCTCTCCAGAGCTCCCCGCTTTGCTGCGGCGGCTCTGCAGGCTGGTGCCTCGTTTCATGATGGGCGGACCTCGGATCTGCTGCAGAACCCGGCTCAGAGCTGCGGGAGGGGCGGAAGCGGCAGGATTGTCAGAATCCACAGAGGGGGCCAAGTAGCCCGGAACGTCCCCTACTTCTGACCCTAGGTCGAAGGGCTCGGAGGGAGGGGCGCTCGCGCAGGCTGAGGCGGAGTCATGTGGGGAAACGGAGGAGCGTCGGCGCTGAGGCTGGAAGAGC
The DNA here is from genome assembly GCA_903066825.1 of Alfaro cultratus. Taxonomy (NCBI): domain Eukaryota; kingdom Metazoa; phylum Chordata; class Actinopteri; order Cyprinodontiformes; family Poeciliidae; genus Alfaro; species Alfaro cultratus. Next base: position 15,613 of record CAEFZX010024118.1, on the reverse strand, counting down.
TGCTTCAGGCCATGCCCCAACGCTCCCATGTTCTCCAGGGCATTATGGGTGATTTTGGACAAGCCGTGCTCTGACTCCGACGCCCTCCTGCCGACCTCCGGCTCCGCTCGGCCTCCTGCGTCCGGCTCCTCTGGACTCTGCTCACTACTACCCTGATCCATCAGACCCCTCCAGTTTCACAGCGAGGCGCTACGCAGGGGCTGCAGGGGACTAGCTACGCCCCGTCCACACCCCCCTCTGAGAGGCCGGGTGCAAGCCGGGAAGCAGAGGGGACGCCGCTCAGCTGGTGCTTTAGAGTAGGCATGCATCTGTGGCTCGGCTCAATGTCATGCTTGTCTACCACAAAAAGGAAAATAAAACTCATTATGACATGCGGCTGTGAGGAACATAAAAAGCAGAAGCACAATGTGAAGAGAAAAAAAAAACAACCAATAAAAACTGGGTTGACATGGTCATGACCACATGTATGCACTTTCATTTAACGTGTTTATTTCAAATTTGATCCAGAATTATTATTTATCATGTCAGGAAAAACATGAGGAATGTTCAGAACAATGAACTTTGTTAAAATGTCAGACTTTTTGGATGGAAAAAATTAGGCCATAATAAATAGTTTTAAAGCCAATTAATTGAAAGACAAACTATTGTCAAACTGTTAAAAAAAATCAAAGGCTTAAATAATGTGGTTTTGAGAATTTAGTCTTCTTTGGTAAAATTTACTGACTTTAACATACTAGCACTTGAAAATAAATTCAGGAGCAGTAACTCCTTTAAACGTGAAAACTTTCTCGTTTTAACGAGAACCGTATTCGTTAAAACTACAAAGCCTTCTAGTTTTAACGAGATTTTGTAAACTTGTAATGACGAGATTTATATCTCATTAAAACCAAAATATTTTCTTTTTTAAGTAAGAGGGATTGTAACAGTAAAACAGCAACATCTCTTGGGATTTTTAGAAGTTGCCTAGCAGAAACAGTGTGAGGAGAATCAAAGCAAGTCCCATCATGCCTTTTTAACAAGTCACAATCTGTCTGAAGATCGGACCTTTCGATCTGGTTAAAACTAGAAACTTTCTCGTTAACAAGAAAGATTCTTGTTTTAACGAGTTTTGCATCTCATTATAAGAATATCCTGCTTTTTACGTTTCTGTAAAAATGTTACTGTTAAAGTGTAACAACTGTCAAAATACTCTAAACAGGACCCTGAAATCACTTCTAGACTCTGGCAAGGCCGATCAAAAACTTTAATATCCTTCTCTTAAAGTCATTCTTCTGTTGAAAAAACTCACAATTGCAAAAAAATGGCATAAAACCACAACATGATGCTGCCACCACCATGTTTCACTGTTGGCTTGGTGTTCTTTCTGTGATTTTTCAATGTGGTTTCAATTCAATAAGACTGAAATTCAACAAAAGTTCAACCAAATATCAGTATAAGGGTTTGCACCAGGATTGCTGCAGCTTTTTTATTTTTGTTTGATTTTCATTTAAATTGCACCAGCTAATTGTCATATTGAAATATGATAAAGGTTTTGAAATTAATAACTGAGGTCTTATATCACATAAAGCTGTCATTTTAACCAAAGTTTGAACAATTTTGAGAGCCAGTCCCGACTTTTGTTAAAAACAACGCGGCATGTCTTAAAACTGTCAACCCAGAAATGCATAAAATTCAAATTCTAGATAGTAAAAAATCTTGTGAATAGTTTCTGAAATGTTTACCATAGTTTGCTATTTGTGTCTTCTCTTTTCTACTAATTCTACAAACGTCAAACCAAATTATGTTAGAGAATAAATGGACACATTTCAGAAAGTACTCAATGAATAAATTAACTAGTAACTAATGAGTAAATAACTAATTGCTTAGATGATAAGAGACAATAGAGTGTAAAATAAAAAATAAATAATAAAAACTGTGCTCTAAATGAAATATAAAATGGAAAATGACTGTGATCCAGTTCTCCTCCATCCACAGCGGACTCCTCTCTGCATCTCCTACCTAACATGGCTAAAACCTGTAATATGAAGGTTCAGTCCAAGCATTTCGATTCTTTGTGTTAGTTTCAATTAATAACAATTTGATTCTCTTTATCAAGATGTAATGACACGCTCAGAACGGATTCAAGAAGGAGAGAGTGTGGCAGAGCTTACCATCAGCCCAGCCTCTTCTCTTCTGACTCACAACTCAGGACAAGCTAAATGAAGCACAAACAGACAAAAATAGATCCTTCATGCAACAGAAAGGTAAAAACTGACTTATGAATTCCTCCACTCTTTAATGAATGGCAGCGACGGATACATCAGAGAGTGTCGGAGCAAACCAGGTCAAAGCAGCTGGCACTAACGACCCCGGCAGGCCTTATGCTTAAAATGTGAAGAGTTTATTCCTGCTTAATCAGCCTCATTCTGTTACAACCGCTGACATGATGTTCACACAAAATGACATAAAAACATTAGCAAGTCATCAGAGCGGCACTTACAGCTCTTAAAACAAACATGAAAACATGGCGGATGCAGCTTTGAGGAGCTGAGGACACACACAGGGTGAAGATGCTGGGCCTGGAATAATTATTGATTCACGACTGAGTTATGAGACATTCACCTTAAAAACAATTCATCCACTTATTTTTTCATTTATTCATTCTGAAACTAAAAACTCAAAGAACACGGCGAGTTATTTAAGCTCAAGACTTTAAGTACAGATCAGAAATTTATGTAGATTAATTTTAGATCCTTTTTTTTTTACAAGGTACATACTTATATAACATACTCCATCACTGCTTTTAACAAGAGGAACATGAATTTATCTTTGAATCTATTATAGGGCTGCAAACTAATAATTATTTTAGGTTCATCAATTAATCGGATAAAATAAATTGGTATTTTCTGCAGATTTTCAATTTAACCAATTAAATGTATTTCATATAATATTAGAAAAACACACAAAATAGAAATAAACTATTCAATTCCTGTTTTAAATTTTTTAAAAATGAGGATTGTATTGCCTAAAATGCAAAAATACAGCATTCCCTTAGTGTGTGTTTGATCATTTGTTGCAAAGGATGCATCTTTGGCTAAAGAAATTTCTACCATCGACATGTGAAAAGCTCAGGCCTTTCTGCTTCAATTAACATCAATACCAGGAGGAGCTGAAACTACGCTCAAACAACTGATTTTCTTTTACCTGAGGGTGACAGTTTGGGTCAAACGGCTGAAGCAGTCGGGTTTTCCAACAGAATCTGATCCCAAACATCTAAAACTGGCTTTGCGACGGATAACTTCAAACTTCTTAGCTATTTGAAGACTATGCCTTAAGGCTAGACACACAAAAAAATAATTTTTTTAAGGAATATTGGTGAATATCAGTGGGTTGTCTAATTTATTATTGCTGAAAATATGAATAACTCTGACTAAAGCTCCACATTATATTGAGTCACATGGTGAGATTTTGAAATATCGGCCTGTTAGATGGATTTTCAGTGACTTAATATGACTCTTAATGTGTGTTTATTGTGGCTGTGATGAGAAAGCTCCCAACAGATGGTGAGGACATAATGACGCAGAAGAAAGACAGAAAACCAGTCAAGAAAACATGACTTAACTCTGTGTTTCCCTACCCTGGTCCTCAAGGCACACCTTGCTTCAGTCCAGCAGGGAAACCTCTAAAACATGTAGGACAGTGAGCCTTGAGGACCATGGTTGGGAAACACTGACTTAATTGTAGTCAATATCATTGGAATTACATGTTTTCCTAATATCATGCAGCTCTGATTTTGCCTCTGCCAGCTTGCATTAAAGCAAATTGAAAGCAAAGACAGTCCTCTTGTGGATGCTAACCTAGCAGTGAACATAAAGGGATGCTTTGTGTGAACAGAACGCCTTCTTAATCACATAATTGCAGCCTTAGCCTCATTTGTAGGCATGATCTTGAATCACCCTGAAAGGGTGTGTTAGAAGACAATGTACACTGCATGCTTCACTTAGTCTGAAAGAAGGCACGGCAAACTTTACGTGATAGGTTCTCTCTACCTAGAACACAGACTGCTTTCCAGAAAACCAGAAAAACAATCCTCTGAGTCAGCACAACCATGAAGTATCACTTAACAAGGCAAGAGAGCAATTGCTCTACCAGAAACAAAAAGAAACAGTCCACTGGTGCTGAGCTGTGACTCATTTGATGCTGGTCCTGCTGACAGATCTGCAGTTTGATCCCACAGCACTGAGGTGTGTGTGTACATATACACACTCTCTCTAACTGAACCATACATCTAAAGGTTACTTCACCTTGTTATTGGTGTTCTCACTACTGATGCGTAATTCAACAACATCTGAGAGCGAATGAAAACTCCAACAGAGCCAAGCTGTCAGCATAAACAAATTCAAATAATTCAACCACATTCTATTAAACTTGAGTTTATGTTTTGGAGCAATAAAGCAAACCAGCGTTCAGTTATGATATGCTGCTTGTGTTGAACAGCATGGAGCCCCTGATAGCTGCATGCAGGTTGTTATGGCGATGCATCACACTGACTTATATAACAGGGCTTCCAGTTACTATATAAATCCTACAGGAAAAAATGATTCATCTACAGGTGCATTATCACTAAAAGCTCATTAATTTCTGAAGTTAAATTTAAAAAGTGAAATTTGTGTATTGTATAAATGCTGGATAAAATGTTTCAATCTTTTATTTCTGGTAATTTTCACTATGGACATCAGATAATGAAAACCCAACTTTCAGCTTCTCTGACAATTAGATTATTACATCAGAAGAATAACTATTTTCATCAAAGAAACAAAGCTTGATGCTAAGCTATGCTACAGTCACTGACTTCCTACACTAGTAGGAAGGTAATTGCTATAGAAGCTGACTGTGTCTGAGTACATTGGTGGAAAGTTGAGTGGAAGGAAAATCTGTTTAAACCTGTTGCTTGTGCACCCTTTACTACAACAATTTTTTCTATCAACTTAACTGTCAACTAATATGCTAGAATGCAGAACTCTGAAAGCCAGTTTCTGACCTTTTGTGGCTTAACCATCCATCTGGAGGACATCAGTGACTGACTGCTAAAACACTGTAAGGTCAGCGGCCGTCGCCTTGACTGTCTTGCCAAAACATTTTAACAAATTGTTTAATTTTCTGAGAAGCTTAGCTATGATATGCAGTAACTTTCACCAAGTTCATTAAGACACATACTCTTGTGAGCGCATACAGTACTTAATGTAACAACACTGAACGCAAAATTGTAAGCTCCAAATTAAAGGCAAGCGATAATAAACGCTCCACACAGATGTGGAACTATATCCTGCATCTGCAGAGAGAACACAATGACATCTGACTCCTTCAGGCTGAAGTCTAAAGTAGGTCAACCAGTATTCACCTGTCACTCTGCGGACGCAGCGCTCCGATGTCACACCGGCTGCACCGTCCTGTGCAAGTGAGCTAACATTTGTGTTAGACTTTCAACACAGGCTGCTTTCCATGTCAAATCCTTACTATTAACATCATCATTTAGGGATTATTTTAACTTCTATTGTCCAGAGTTTGATTGCAAGTGAAGATTACTCAATAATGAGTAAAATATACATATTCTTCTAAGTATAAAAATGATCATAATGTATAAGTTGAATAAAGACAGCCATAAAAGCAACTTACCTTCACATGTGGTCATTTGCAGCAGATCTGTGCTTTTATGAACACAGGGGAATAAAATGCTTAGCAATCCAAGCCGATTTCCGGCCAGGCTTCCTCCGGGTGACTTTTCCAAATAAAATAGCTCTTGAACTTTAACCCACAGCTTCCGTGGAAATTTAGAAAAATCACATGCTGCAAAACAAGAGAAAAAAAAGAAGCAGAGTCCATTCAGTAAATAGTTTATATGAGAAATGTGATTATTTGTGCTTTAAGTACAAATTTTTGAATTTACTCTACTGTTCTTAGTTTTTATTCTATATTAATTTTATTATTTATAAAGCATTTTAAAGCTTTTTTTGTTTAAATGCGCTACATGCTTAATACATTTAACATTTAAATCAGGAACTTCTAAAAACACACTCCTAGTCTGAAAGCTGCATCAAAAGAACAAACAACTTTGTTTATCACCATTATATTAAAGTGATGACCCTAATCTGACCTCATTGCCTGGAAAAAAGGAAGTTAATGTTTAATTTTAAATCCCTGCAGGGTAAAGCTAACCTCACATTAAAGAACCTAATCCGTTTCATTTTGTACAGCGCGGGCCTCAGAGGACTTTTAGAGTAATTAACTGTGAAATGTTAATTAATAGTGCATAAATGACCCATGAGGATGCTCACAAGACATTAACTATTTGCTGGTCTTATGGAAATCAAACCGGAGTAAAGTTTTGCTGTAGTGATGTTATATTATAAACTATACTGTGTTGAAACTGAGGTTAAAGAAACCATCCAGCCATGGATTTTATGTGTACTAACAAACATAGACAGACAAGACAATACATAAACAGTTAATGATGTATAGATTTCCACTGCAAGAGTTCTTAAAATACAAAGATTTTATTAATACAGCTTCCAATTGAGTGTATTTCTGTTGATGACATCATAAGAGGCACAAGAACTGAGACGATCTGGACGTATTAGCAGATACAATGTGGTTTATGTACATTTTTCTCCCTGATTTAACATCTCAAAACCTTTAAATGCAATTACAGAGGAGCGTTTTTGGCGTTCCTCTGTCTTTGCCAGGACGTTTATCTGATTTCACTCCCTGACTCAGACCTGGTTCCCGTCTGGCTGAGGAGCGGCTTAGGTCTGAGGACACACAGCTCCGGTAACCACGGCAGCGTAGCCCAGAATGCAAATAAAACCGTGAAATCTGACTCAGACTGCATTAAACTCAGATTGTTTCGTAGCTGTTATGCTTTAAAATGCACAAACTATGTGAAAATGTGTAGATAGAATAGAGTTTAAGTGAACTGCAACCATCTTGTAACTCACATCTACACACACAGAGCCTCTGCAGCAGCTCCAATCAAATGGGTGAATGATTTACAATCCTGTGCAGTTGTGATTGCTTTAATCTGCATCTCGGAACATAAACCCTGAAAACTATTCTACATTTACTGAATAAAATCTCTGAAATAAAGCTCTGACAAGAGCATTACATCATCTATGAGGGGATGTGGAAAGCAGAGGACTGCCTTTCCTTTAATTAAGTGTTTCCACTGACCATATTGGATTTTACCAATTTATTTCAACGCAAACTTTGTAAAAACACATATATTTATTTTTTGGGGGAGGTTGGGGGTCTAAATGTTGTGTTTACAGACAAAATATAAAACTCCACCTGTGAGATTTAAATTTAGCAAAAAATATGACAAGAAGGAGAGGAAATGACTGAAATAAATTACTGATTCAGAAGCATTTACATTTGAAACAAAAAGAAAGACATAATTAACCAAACTCAAAAACTGCAGCTGCCTTTTAACCTGTGTTAAAAATCTTAGGGACGGAAGATTTTATATTTATATGTTTATTGTATATTAAAGGAGTTTTATGCAAACTGATACACAATTACTTATTATTAACTACCAGTTGTGCATATTCTTTAATTTACACTGATTAAAAACACAGCCAAGCAATAAAGCATGAACTTCAGCAGCAGAATTTCACAAAATGCAATCACACTGAAAGAGAAAGAAAAGCTAATTCTGCTTTGTGTGAATTTCGGCCAACAACCTCATATGTGCCAGAACAATCAAGCTAATCCGCTGGTAATAGAACAGATTATTTTTAATGGATTTTGATTTAGATTTTCTGATGAAAACACCAAGAAACATAAGCGAAACAAACTGATAAGTTGCTTCTTGTGATGTCACAAGAAGGTTAAGATTTTAAAGCTAGCAATTAATGTTTTACGACTAATCTAAATGATTTAAAGCCAGTTTAACTGATTATACAAGAAAGTAGAGTGATATGCAAAACCACAGCTGTAACAGTTTAGAGAGCTCGCTGTGTGTAACCCTGGTTAGTTCAATAACAGCCAAGCAGGTTACAGGTGCATCTGGCGTCTCCACATGCACTTTGCCTGTTATAACCATAAAAACAGGACGTTTTATCTAGTGACTATCTCACTGTGATGTAAGGCAGGTTTTGCAAGTGTAGCTGCTAAATTACAGTAAGTACTCTGAGGTCTGCTGTTAGCTAAAGGGAAGATCTGAGTGACATTAGCACCTTGCTAGCCAGTGGTCGCAGGCCGGGCCCTTTAAAAACACAAAACTGTGAACAATTTTCGCTGAATAATTGCATCATTTGTAAGTGTCTTGTATTGTTTTTCTAACCTTTATTTTATTTCAACTTAAGACGTCGTTGTTTCAACTTATACGGCTTGACTGGGCAACTGATATGTAGCATTGGAAGCTAACGTGGTGCGCTGGAGGGCGTTTATTTTATATGAGAGCGCACACCGGTGCAGCTGTGCGGGGCGAGGACGTAAAACCTTCATGTGAACAGCAAATCCAGAATAAATGGTTTACAACAGTTGCCTTTTTCATCCAGGAGACTAAACGCACGGCTTTATTAATTACTAATCACTTAATGTAAAAAGAAAATGCACAAAGGTAAGCACATATCGTTTCTACGTCGACAGTCCTGAGCTCATACCTTACAGGTGTTGCTGTGTGAATACATAAAGCTGGTTTCTTAGTTTCACTCTCGTGTTCGGTTTCACTGACTACCTTGACATGATTTGAATGCAGAAATTAAATTATCCTCACATTGTAACCTGATCCTCCTAAAGTAAAGTTGCTTTCCTTTGCAAGGCATTGTTACATCTCTGCATAAGTGCAGCAGCTCTATTACAACAGCTATGTCTGGCCATTTATAACATATAACAATGATTTGAATCAAAACTATAGCTACTGAGTAATAAATATGGAGTTAAATACACATTGTAATGTAAAACAACTCCATTATTTTTTCAGGAAAGCTGCAAACCGAGGCAGTGGCCACAAACGGTCCTCGCAGGTGTTAAAATCTCAAAACCCCGTTTAGATGGGAGGTATTGAGTTGCCATCTGTCACACACTCCCACACCTTCCCCTCTGCTATTTCATGCTTTTTAATTCAACACTTTGGGAGCGTTAACTTAATCAAAACACAAAAAGATGAACTGTTTTTAAAAGAATCATAACTGAACGTGGCCTGGGTGTGTTCGCGAAAGTTAAAGTTACCATAAGCATTAATTCCGCCTCCCTTAATCACATTTAAACGCATTTAACATCGCCCATCTTGGATCTCCTGGGTGGCAGATTCGCCGCCTGTCCACTCAGCCTGTCAGCTCCCCGGCTAAAAAAAACAAACATCGCCTCGGCTTCAGCCATGGTTAGCTACAGGCAAAAAAAAAAAATGGCACACCGCCAGGCGGCAGCGACAGCAGGGTAAACACCGCAAATCCACTTTTACCCCATCTGCCCGGGGAGGGCAACAGCATATGGAAACGCATTTCATTCATAAAGCAGTTCGTTACACCATAAAAGTGCATTTTAAAGGCTTCAACTTACATGGGCGCCGAGACGGTTGTGTTGATGACCGTTCATTTCTCCCGATGGCTGACACTCCCACGGTGACGTCAAATAGCGTGCTCGGCGTCAGGGTATGGCAAGCAGTTGTAACACATAATCAACACAGCCGTAATTACTCTTTCCTGCGTCAATACGCCCTTTGCATCGTGACGTCACGCAGTACCCATGCACTGTTGCCGTAATGTTTTTTTGCAGAAAATGACAGATCATTATTTCAGGAAGGTGACGATGTTGAGGCAAGGCAGGAAATCTGTGGAAATATTGTAAAATGCTTACAAGCTGGATACACAGCAAGAAGTCCTGGTGTTTTTAAAATAGAATAGAGGAAAGGTGAGCTAGCATCAAGCCAAAGTTAAATATTCACATGCATACTTAAACAGTAATAAATAGAAAAACTATACAACATGGTCAAAGTAACAACATAAGAAAAATAGTACTGTATAGTTATTAAAAATAGCATATTCTGGTAAAAAATAAAAATAAAAACAGTGCAGTCATTTTAATAAATGTACAAAATCCTGTATATTTTTGCATACACGATTTTTTACAATGAATTTAAAAAAATAGTGATGTTATTTGAAATAAAGAAAAACTGTGCAAATGTAAACATGGACCTTTTATTCACATGATGTAGCGGTCTGTCCCTGAAGGAATTATCTAGATTAGTAATAGCTTTATGCATGGGGTCGGAGATGTTCTCCAACAGTGATGCTGTTTTTTCCAAATGTTTTTTGGGTGGCAAGCCAATACGTGTGTTACCTAAATTAAAATTTAACATCTTGGTTGGTACATCTCGGTTGTGACCCAACCACAAATGCTCTCAAACTATTTGTTTATTTAAATGCAACATGCATTTATTTAAAAAAAAAAAAAAAAAAAAAAAAAAAACTTTATAAGTGTAGAGATATAAAATGCTAAAATTTTATACCACGATATATTAAATGCCCAATAAATATGAATAGGAAAGTGACATTTCTCTTACACAGAACATGCTTGAGGTAACTAAAACATTGTTTGTATTCTGAACAGCTGAAATAGTAAAGCCCATTTATTATATGAGTAAATGGCTTGCCATATAATCCCAAATGAATCACCAAGGTGAGCAACTCGCCGAGCAGGTTTACACGATGTGCTTTCATCAATATGGTTGCAGTCAAGTTTCTTTTCAACATTCTTACCGTGTTAAAAAGTTAACCATACATTTAGATTACCGATACCGAAAGTAGTTAATGAATTGTCACAATAAATACCAGTAAAGAGATACAAAAAAAGAAATAGAAACATACAAATGAGGGTAATGAATACAGATTGCGCTGGAATATGCAGTACCTGATTTTCCTAACAGATTAGATATCAGATATTGCACTTTTTCAAGCTGCCATTGTATTTCAAAAGTGTTTTAAAACGTGAAACTTTGTCAGCAACATTTTTTTACAGATTTATATTGTTCAATGGAGACTAAATAGAGCATATCACTAAAGTAACCTTAAAATTAAAGATTTTGGCATCTGTGTAAGTACATAAAAAGTGCAAATACAGTTTGGAGGTCATATACCAACTTTGAGAACGCTCACAAGATGTATTGCTGCTTTGTGATGATAAATATTAATTCCTTCAGGTTATTTTCTGGGATTACAAATTTGTGTAAATGTCTGAAGAAAAGACATTCCACTTAATCAGCATAAAAACATTGGAGGAGTAACATTTTTATGCTACTATTGGAATTTGATCTTCCATGTGGAAGATCAAATTCCACCTGGTGAGACAAAAAAAAATAAACCGAGAATAATCCTGGTGGTTCAGAGATAAAAAACATTAAACACACAAAGAGAAACTGTTACTTTTAAAATATATCCTTTCAAGTGAGCAATTAAACAAAATCAAGGGATTGGCAGTAGAGCGTGATTTCATTTGGCCTTTTGAACAATCGTATTTTTTCTGTCCAGTTTGCTTATTTGGATTTTAAAGTTATAACCCAAATCAGCAACACAGAAGTACAAAGGGTTAAATATATGGAGCAGTTCTCAGTCCAGGTCAGTATTTGTTCCCTTTAGCTTTGATAGTTGAGTAGATTTGCAAAAAATTTGAAAGTCAAAAAGTTCAGCAACCCAGAAACTTGTGAAAATGATATAAACCTTAATTACAGCTAAAACCAAAAAACATGTCACCTTAGCGAGTACAGCATCATGTACATTAGTACTTGGGTCCATTTTGCATGACTTACAGCATCAACATTATGAGAATGAACACCTGCGGTTTCCAGGATGCCTACACTGGTTTAGCATTGACCTTTTGTAGTTCCCCTTCTCTGTAGAAAGTGTCGGTGACCATCTGCTAGCCAACAACCAGCAGTCTGAATATAAACTGGACCAGTTTGACCATTGAGATGACATTTGTTGTGCACTAGTGCCAATATAGATAAACTTTATTCAAATCTGACTTTGGATTGAGTTTCTAAGACTTTTTCCCAGTACAATTATAGATGTACTTTCATATAAAAAGAATTTTGGGATATCTTGCCAATTCAACAAAGCAAGCAAAGTTCACCTTAGAAAATACAAGAATTTCTATTAAAAAAAAAAAAAACAAGACCAAAGTAAGTTAGTAGAAAATGCATCTTCAGCCTTTATTTTCCAGATGAAAGTAAATTTTGCTTTTAATTTCTTGCAGGTTGTCTGAACTCAAACACTTTTATTCAGTAGTTTAGTAATCAGCAGAGGTTACCACGGCAGAAATCAGTGACAGTAAACTGATCCATGATGGTCTGAGATGTTCTGGCGCTCAGCAGAACCCCGGTCAGACGTTTGTTGGTGCAGTTTGACTTTGATCAGGGAGGAAGGGGTAAAATGGCTGCATGGCATGGTAGAAGGGTTGATGCTCCTGCTGACCTGATGGAAGTAGGTGTGAAGAAGCCATCGCTGGAGGATGAAGAAATCCTCCAGTGATTGGGAGGATTTGGTTGGGAACAACATATACGGGTATAAAAGGGTGTTGTTGGTATAAAGGAGGTGGGTCAGTGAAGGCCACTGGAGCAGGAGCATTTTGTAACTGGGAAAGATGACTGAAAGGATACAACATGGGGATATGGAAGACCTGAGGATGGAGGTACTGGGGTTTGGATTCTGCATCGTCCGCAGTTTGTTCCTGTGGAGATTGTGGGTATTTAGAAAACGGTGTGAAGGGATACTGAAACAGCGCTGGAAACTCTGGCTGCAGGGAAGGCTCCTCACTCCCTGTTGGAGCAGGTGTGGTCACAACAGCCTCTGCACTTGTTGCAGGAAGTGGTAATGGGGTTGTTGGCAGAAAAACTCCAGACATCATGGGGAATTCTTGGAAAAGTGGAACTGGATACTGAGACAGCGGTGTCTGAGGTAACTGGAGCTGAGTTGTGTGTGCATTTCCATCTCTAGTAGGATGCGCTGGTGATTCAGATCCAGGAAACAAATAGAAGTTGGGCAGTAAAGGAGGGTTCGGATTTTCAGGCATCTTTTGGTTTTCAGAGAAGTCTGCAGCAACAAAGGAAAACGGCAGCGGAGCCACAAACCCAGGACTTTGTGTTGACTGCGATTCTAGGAACTGCGAAAATATTGGCAATTGAGGGAACTGAAGTTGCAGAGCTTCGTTGCCGTCAACAGAGGGTGCAGCTCTTCCTGTGAAGTCAGGGTTTGGTACTGGAGGACAAGATGCTGCCAGTTCAAAATCTGCCCACTGAAGAGAGAGTAAATACTCCCCATCCTGCAACACAAGACACAATCAGAAGCAAATCTATAGTTCAGTTTCCATGTTTGACCACAAGAGGGCCTCATCATACCTTGATCTCCACACACAAGTCTTTGTTGTAAGGTGCGATGAGTGTCAGTTCACCAAACGACTCATTAAAAGTCAGACTGCAGCTGCTGCATGCTGATGACAAAGGTTGCCATGTCCCAGACACTGCAACAGTTTTAACACAAGCAATTTAGCCAAATGTGTTTTAATAGCTAGAGAACGTTTTAAAAGGATTCATCTAAATGCACAAAACTAATGTCCATTACTGGTAACATTTAACCTCCATCCTGAAAAATCTAAATTAGTAAAATAAAGACTGCAGCGTGCTTTGAAAATACCATAAACTTTTCACATTGCAACCAGAGTGGAAGACATTATGATTTTATACGACAAATCGATAAACTTCTGATTTCACTCACTCTGAATTGGATAAATATCAGTATTAAACATTTGCAAGTCTCCCCATAAAGACTTAAAAAATGTATTTGCTGTTTGTATTGATTGTATTTGAGCAAATTTGTGAAAAGTTCTTTTAACCTCATTTGTATAACCTTTGTTTTTAGAAAGACCAATTACTTTCTAAAGGTAATTTAGATGGGAGGGGGGGTTGATAATTATGGCGCATTTACAAAAATATGAACGTGTATTTTCAGGATTGCACTGCCTTCAGCTCCTTGCATCCTCCCACCAACTCTAACCAGATTCCTTGTCCCTGCTGAAATTAGGGATCCCATAGCATGATGCTGCCGCTACCATGTTACTGTGGGGGATATGTTTGGTATGATGTGCAATGTTAGTTCCCCTAACATGTGTATTTTTGCCCAAAAGTAATTTTAATCTCATCTGGCCAAAGGATTCTCGGTCACATAAAGCAACAGTCAGCGAAAAAAAAAAAAAAATGTTTTGGCTTTCCCATAATTGATGTTCCTCTTGCCACCTTCCCATAAAAGGTCAGATTGAATCACACAACTGTTATCACATAAACAGATTCTCCCACCTGAGCAACACATCTATCCAGTTCCTCCACAGTTACTATGAGTTCCTCTTAAAATCCTCCAGTATCAGTTTTAACACAGTCAATTGCTGTCATGTGATAATATATTACATAAAGTACACTGAAGTTTGTGGTTGAAACATAAAAATATTCAAAAAGTTACAACTATTTTTGCAAGCCACTACTATAAACACAACATACCTTTTACTCCGAGTTCATTTGCTGGAACACCGCGAATTGTCACCACCATCTTGTCTGGAAAGCAGAAAATGGAGGGCAGTGGCAACATACCAGGGCAGGACATGGTCATCGGTTCCCCCCATAATCGCAGCGGTAAAGAATATTCATCCTCCTGTGGAAAGGAAACCCAAGACAAGGTTGGCCTTTTTTAATGTTTTTTTAAATGATGTTAGAACAAAATCTAGCCCGGCATAGAAGAAAACTTATACCCGTTTGTTAACATGACAGCCCTGATAGGAGACCGCATACTGCACATCTCTGCGGGATCGCTTCACAAAAAAACCACATGTAGAGGGCACCTGGGACAGAGGAGTAAGAGGTTCCTCACCTGTTTGAAATTCAAAGAAGATGTTAATCTTCTCTCTGCATACTGAACAGCAGTTCTGACTCTGTACAAAATAAAAAGGGGACCAACCGCCATCGATGAGAAAATGATGAGTTCCTCTCCGTTTGACAGAGAGGGTCATCTGTCTGGTGCCACAATTCACTGATGGAGCCAGGCGCTTAAGCTTTGCAGAGAGCAACACTAAAACACAAGTAGAGATTAAACCAAAGAATTCTGCCCAAAATACACCCGAGTGTTATTATTCATTTAAATAAAAATCAGGGAAGCGGTCAAATAGCTAAAAAGCAAACTGTTCCCATAAAAAAAAATAATAATAAAATAAAATAAAAAAAAGACAGTACAAAATATTTCCATGTAACTATTAGTCCTGCTAAATTCTTTAAAAGCAGGGCTATCAATCTAGAAAACACCTACATTAACTTTGTAATAGACTAAGTGATATTATTGCAGATATGCTCAACAAATGAAAAAAATGCAGGATGCACTGATTGTGAAATTCTCTGCAGCTCATTATTAGCAACCATTTCCATTGCGTTTCCAAAGCTACAGCAGATCAGTAACACTAACATGGTCAAATAAATGTTTCACTTTAAGAAAATTTTTTTTTAATAACTTGAGTCCCTTACTGTAACAAGTCAGTAAGGGACTTGTTACAGTCCCTTACTGACTGTAAGGGACTGTAACAAGTCCCTTACAGTCTTGTTACA